>BMAO01018456.1:0-17833 GCA_019973975.1 Trichonephila clavata | reverse complement strand
TGATTGGCTTCCGGAAATTAGTATTTTCCTCTCCGTGCTTAACTTTTGGAAGTGAGTGTATAACACCCGTATTTTAGACCTCGGTCGGATAGCGTACGTTAAATATACCTAAAAAGTGCTATTCGTAGAAAAATAATGATCTTTACTTATTAAAGGATTATGAAATCTCCCCTTATTCGAGAACTCTCTTAAGCAAGTTAGAATCAAAACTACAATTTTTTTCTTCGATTTAGAGCAGCAATACTAGACCTGCGGTCCACCCGAGCATTTTTAAGTGGCCGGTCGTGGCTTATTGCTCTGAGAAAATCACTTATTTAAGAACAAAGTATAGAAATTTGGTGGAAAATTCTTTGTCAAGAAATAGAATATATCAATTTTGCTTTTTGTTCTCGATGTTGTACCGGTGCGAGTTAACATTCTTTTTCTATTTGTAATGGTTATGGTTAGTGATAACAGACAACAAACAGTGCAGTAGCGACCATTTTATGAGTGGAACTAATTTTTAACTATTTTTCATATCTTCCAAGCGAAAAATATTCAAAGAAAATAGATTGTTTCAAGACGGTTGGGAAATTGACGATTTTGCAGTAAAAAACAAGCATGGTTCAGTAATTGTTTGATTTGTTTCTTAAAGTGTATTTTAAAGATACCAATAAACAGGAATCATTCAATGACACTTTTCCTCGAAGATCTCTTTCAAGAGATGATAAATAGGCTTCCTTGAATAAACTTTACAACTTCAAAAATGTGTTTTGTCAGTGGTAATGTCACAGAGATAACAAAGGCACCTATGAAATCTGTTGTATCATTGGTAATCATATGAACCGTTTACTGATGCAGAAATTGTGAGATTGACTCTTAAAGGCTTCCAATTTAGAAAAATTCAGTGACAAAAATAAAAGATATAAAAAATAATTAAGAAAAGCAAAATAGAAGTTTTAATATTTTCAACAATTTCCTCATTTTAAATTTTCTATGTTATCTTGGTCTTAAAGCATTTCTCCCCCTTCCCTCTTCCATTAATCTTCATGCTGTGGCCAGCGTGAAATAGCCACCATATGTGTGCGCCCGGCAGAAAAAAAGGTTGAGTACCTCTGATCTAGAGGATCGCATGATAGGAATATAAAAAAAGTCATAGCTTGAGGTAAACGGGGGGAAAGGTAAGTTGTGCATTTGAAATTCGTGTATCAAACCGACGTTATTCCATATTAAACATTGTTTGGTGCTATTAAGAAAGTAGTGTAACAATTCAAAACCTCAATACCTCCTTGACAACATCCAGAACGCCGTTATATGCTAAACTAGATAATGCAGTTCACTTTCCATTTTTCACGCATTTGCATTAAAAATTCCCAGGAAATGAACAAGGGTGCACTAAACGGGGAAGAATCACCAAAATAAAATAAAGACGCTCGCAAAGTGTAGGTAAATACCAACATAAATAATAACGAACATCTAGCAAAAACACCCATTTGGATTAAACATTAAACTTTTAATTGTTCTAGAAATCACTATGAGGAAATATCTTATTAGCACATACAGAATTCACTCAAGAAATCCAAAAAGAGGGGATATTGCGAAATTGACTCCCAAGGGAAGTTAAGAGAATGTTATAGATAAAAAAAATTTTCGTACTTGAAATGCGGTAAGCATGTTTCCTTTGTTGATTAGTTATCCGCAAAAAAATGGGTTTAGCTGAAATTCGACTCCAAAAGGATTGCAGAGGAGGGTACACTGTGGCGTTAAGGATAAAAAAAATTTCGTTTTTGAACAATTAGACTTACAAGCTTGGAAAACATGTTTCTTCTGTAGACTAGATCCAGCAAGAACAGGTTTGCAAAATCGACTCCCAAAGAGGTTGCTGGGGTGACATGGATAAAAAAAAAATCCCTTTTTAGAATTATTCGATTTTCATACTTGAAATTCGGCAAGCTTGTTTCCTTTGTTGATTAGATATCCGCTAAGAACGGGGTTTACCGAAATCGATTCTCAAGGAGGTTTATGGGCTTTCGGGGGGTGTACAGGTTTAAAGAAAATCCCATATTTGAGCAATTAGACCTACAGACATGGAATTTTTCAGAATTGCATTTTTATTTTATTGTGTTAAAATCCGCTAAAAATGGTGCTTGGTGAAATCGACTACGAGGGGGAGGGGAGGGAGCGCTACTTAGACATAAATATGACAAATGTACTTCTGTTTTAAAAAGTACCAGTGAAGCGTGTAAGTAAAAGCTAGTGATATAATATTTGACAAAATTTAAATAGGGATGGATTAGCTCTGCATTCTAGATAGAAAATGCAGATATTCTAATTCTGAATGAAAGTCAAACAATGCACGAAGTAGTATTTCACCCATTTAACTATTAACCCTGAAAACCCCATTGTGTACTTTGAGGCATTGTTAGATTTCACGTTCTCTGATGGGAACATAATATAGAATTCGTAAATTTTTCTACTGCTGAACATGCTTCCCAGGGGCATTTTAAGGGGCCAACTGGGCACGGGGCTCAGGACCTCGTCCACAATGGTGTCTCGTCTTGTTCTCGACCCAGCCTTTTTTCAAATAATTTCAAATGTCAAATGTTATTTCCTGTTGTATTTTCCGCGGAAAACCGGAAATTTCGGACGATATGTCAACTGGCTACTTGTGTTGATCGTTGTCCACGTACAGGTCTAGGTCTACCATTATTACTAATTCAGTCAAAAGGCGGCAGTCGGTAGAGCCGGTTTGTGTGGCTTAAGGCATACACATGTATTTGTTTCGGGTTGTTGTTTGTACAAGTATTTGACAATGTGTGCTATATACTGGCAACTTTTAAGGATCATAGATGGGGCCTATATTTGTGAAGAAGCCCAGGGCCTCAAGAAGCCTTAAGACTTTCCAGATGCTTCCGACCAAAAAAAAAAATGGTCTTCAAAATCAAATTAATTTTGGATAATATGCTAAAGGAATTTTTTTTAATAAATCAATCTCAAAACAAAAAATATTTTAATATTACTAGAAAAAATGACCCTATGAAGGATTAATATATATTCTCCTTATAAATATAGTTTGGAAGTAATAGTAATTTTCTACTAAAGTTGAATTCTTTACATTACTAAATATGATCAAAGTCGGTAAGGTTTTATCAATACAGAAATGAGTTATGTGAATTAAGGAATTATGTTAAAAAAAATAAAAAATATATTGATCCAAAAAATAAAACATTGACTAAAAAAACAAAAACAAAAAACGAAAAGCACCATTCTCTTGATTATATTTCGAACGGTTTTTAGTTAACAGTGAAAATAAACATCGTCTGAATAATGTTTTTCAAATATTGCAGCCTTAGATATAAAAAAACAGCTTGTCTGTCACACACAAAAACTGAATACAGTGATTTATAAGCAGAATTTACGAAGCATGTGAAACGAAGCTTCATCACGCTGTGCAAGGCAAAGCATATTTCAATTAATCTGTCCTGTCAAATTCAGAAGGCAAACGTGTTTCTAGATTAGTATTAATGGAGTATTTTTTGTCACAATTTTTCTTTCCGTAAATATTAAATTGTAAATACGAATGGAAATATAAATATTCTTCAAAACAAATTTTAGACGGTGATAGATAAACAAGGAAATGTTACTGCAGTTAATAAAAAGAAATTAAACACATAAAAAAACCCTAAAAATAAGAAAGGACATGCAACCAAAATTGATCAAAATTATATCATAGAAAGAGGCTATTAATAATCTTCAGTTCATAAAAGTCACCAAGTTGAGATGGATATCATTAAAAATGTATTATTATTATTCTTTTATTCTTTGGATGGCAATGTTAGCTATAAAATTCTGTTACATCTTTTTCCTATGTGAGTGGCAACCTATCATATAACTCTTTCATTACTTCTGAATGGCAACATTGTTGCTTAAAAGTTTTTGTTCGATTGTTATAAAAAAAAGATGTTGCAATCAAGTTTCGGTGATCTGGAAAAGAGATGTATCTCTTTAATTAAAATTACTAGCCACCCTAAGAAACACTTTTACTTTTAGCGAGTGAGTGAATATTAACGTCGCACTGGTTCAGCTACACGAGGGCTTTTGGCGACGGACCGCGTCATTTTGAACCATGATGAAGTGACGCGGACGACACCTGAGCTGGCACCCCTCTCCTAACTACCACACCACATCAATGGGAGGACTTTTGAGCTCTCGACAGATTTAACGTGCATCTCTCCCCTACACAGCGGGTCTTCAGTGGTACTAGGCTCGAAATCATGACACGCTAGCCATGATCCGATGCCTTGACCACTTGGCTACCGCAGCCACTCTTCTACTCTTGGAAGTATGGAGTGAGTGAGTGAGTGAATATAACGTCCCACTGTTCAGCTACACGAGGGCTTTTGGGACGGTCCGCGTAATTTTGAACCATGGTCAAGTGACGCGGACGACACCTGAGCTGGCACCCCCCTCTCCTAACTACCACACCACACCAATGGGAGGACGTTTGAGCTCTCGACAGATTTAACGCTGGAAGTATGGAAAGAAAGTAGATTTTGGCGTACATTTATTACTTTTGAAAGGTAAGAAATTAGTTTAGATTTTTTTTTTTTTGAAGCTTTGACAGACATATTCGTTTTCTTCGTATCAAGAACACTACTGAATATGGAAGATGTTATTCCTTATTACTCACATATGCCTTTTGGAAAATAACTGAGTATGAAACTTAGATTAAAAAATTTAGAAAAAGGAAAACTCGTACTCTTTCACTAATTTTTTTAAAAAAATATCTTTTTTTAGCTTGGAATTAAAAAAAAAAAAAACTTCCTTTTTATACAAATGAAACAAAAGAGTGCCTAATTTTAAAGAATAGAATCAAAACTATTGGAATATTCAGACAAAATTATTCCATAACAATGTCATTTTTTTTTACTTCTCTGCTTAGTGAAAACATCGCTCTTTTTGAAAATGTTCTGTTTAGGTCATGGTATTTAACAGTAGAAGAATACAACTTTAATGATTTTATATAAACTAAATTTTATTATTATATCAAAAATAATTTTATGGTTTTAATTTGATTAAGGAAAGTATTCTCACTTTATATTTGTTGATTGAGATTATATTTTCCGCTTTACTTCAAAATTTGATAAGGAAAAGGAAATTTAAAACTTAGTCGTGTAAATGCTGAAGGACATAAGAAACAGTTCATTACATTTCAAATTGTGTTTCTGGTCTTTTGTCAGATTAATTGTTGGTATAAACGAAGCGATATTTTTTGTGAAGAGGGGAAAAAGTTTGAAAAAGAATTGAAGGGAAAGCATATTTCTTTGAATAACAACTCAGAGAAACTGACAACTGGACTAATAAAAAATTGTATGACATGTCCACTATTTGTATAATGATTGAAAAGAAAAGGCTATAAATGTTTTACATTAAATTATTAGAAGAAAAAAAAAACTAAAGGCATAATTGAAGATAATTTTAAGAAATAAAACCTTTTTTTCCTTCTGAAGTATTAAGTGTATTTTTCTAAAAATACCCTTTCAAAATTCCTGTGGAATTCCTGACATTTAAAAAAATTCTTGCTAATGAAAGATAATTTTGCTTACGAATTTTAATGATACGTTGTTTTTCTTATATTTAACGATGAAATGCCTCTTAATGCAGGTCGGGGTAAACCCAGCGGTTATAGGTGCGATTTTCGTGAATGAAGATGTTTAAATCAACTCACGTTTTAAGTTCTCCTGCGTCGTGTGAATAATGGGTTTTAATGCTCACATTAAGTGGAAAATAGCCTTCAAATCCTCATATGGTGTGACGTGGAAGTTAGGAGAATGAAGCACTGCCTTTTGTGTTGTCTCGTCACGTTACCTTAGTTCAAAATTTACAAGGTCAGTCCACATATAACTTATATATTTCCAGAATGACCCTTAGCTTTTGTCCTTGTCTCTCGAATCCAGTTCAGGCAGCTTAATTGCGCCCAATTTGGAACGTCCGATCTGATTTTGGAGAACAGAAAAAATCGGGGCTCCTATTTTGTGAGACTCGAACTAAATTTGTTTTTCTTTTACAAATGTTTAATAGAACCAAATTATTATTTTTTAAATGTATCGAATCAAGCATGGTTTTCTGTAAGGCGTGTGATACAGGCTTGTGCACTACGACTTATTAAATACATATACTGTACAAAAATTTGAAAATACCCATTTTCAAAAACTTATGGCTGACTATCATCTCTTGGAATTCTGTAGTAAGTATAATTTTTATGGCATTATTTCTGCAATACTGATATTTTTCAAGCATTCATTTAGCTTAGCATTTTAACTTCTCTCATTCACCTATTTTAAAAATTTCGCGTATTGTGCTCTTGTTTTTTGGTTTTCCCATATTAGTCTACCGAATCGAGTAGGTGGAAGATTAGTTCTACGACCCATAACTGCATTTTTTATTTGCTAAGCCCACTTGTATTTTTGTTTCATTTGTTTTTCTTTCCTTATTGTACTTTTTTTATTGTTGTTGTTGTTTTGAGGAATTTTTTACTGATTTTTTTTTTGTTGTATTTTTCAATCTTTTTCTCTATTTATACAAAGTGATAAGAATTAAAGTTCCACTTTCAAAATGCCTTAAGCAAAAAAAACACCGCTCGGATTGACTTCAAATTTCAATATACAGTAAAATACGTTTAACGCGAAAACACTTAAGACGACATATCGGTTAACACGAAATGATACAAGGGTCTGTTATAGAACGGTTTCGTTCTATAACACTCACTATTATTAGTTTTTAAAATGAATTTTATAATTTTTTTATTTATGCATTTGTATTTTATGTAATATTTTTTTTTTTTTTATATTTATATGTCATTTATATTGTAAATCTGGAAGCAATTTCCTTGTAACATTCTTCAGTTTACCGGATTGGCAACAGTCCGTATTTTGGCACCAGACTAGTTGAAATGTTTCTGATGTGAGCGCAGCTAAGCCTAATGGAATAAAAAATTATTCTTCGAATTCTTTACAGCAAATTTCTACACTTTAACGTTATAGAACGAAATGTTCCATAACAGGTCCCAACAAATTATGATGTATTTTCATGCATCTTTTCTCTTAACACAAAACGAAAATCACTTAATACAGAAAGATTTTCCTTCTGGGAACGAACAAAGTACGGAAAACACCAGCCGAAACAGGCGAAATTTAAGAGGAGTGTGAAATGAAAGATAGGTGGTTTCACATGTTTCGAAGAAAGGAGGCTAGCTTGGCTTTGAAATACCCTCGTAGTAGACTGTGACACGAGCCAATATTGTTTATCTAAGCCAGTGATTCCAAAAGTGGTCTATATAGATCCCCAAGGGTCTACGACGACCTCCAAGGGATCTACGCCAGCCAAAAATTTATTTGGAGGTCTATGATAGTGGCTCTCATTGAACAAAAAACCGTGATTAATTTTTAAAAGAATTTATAACCATGTGGAAACCAAATTTTACCTATTTAACAGATTTATTTACTAAATATAATGAAATTAATTTCATTTACATGGTGACAGCATAAATTTTATTAAAGCAAGAAACATTTCAGCTTCTCTTTCCTGAGTTAAGATAAAGAAGAAGAAAAACTGAAGGTCCCGAATTTCTAAATTTGTCACAGACATTCTGTCAGAACATGTAAACCTATGTTCAATATTTAAATGCCTTTTATTCAGATTTTGAAGTTAGGTTTGAGAATGATTTGACTATATATATGGCAATACAGTAGGCAATGAATTCGTATAGTCATAATTCGTATAGTCGTATTGAAAAAAAATGTCACATTACAATAGGAACTGATCGTAATAAACACTAACGAAGATCTTAAAGTTTAGAAACGGATGCCAGCAATTTTGGCTTTAAAAAGTCAAACCTGTTATTTGACTCGACTTTTGGAATATCGTGAGGAAGTTTTTCATTGTTTTTCCTAGCGTAAAGGAGCTTCAGTGCGGTTGCTAATCTCCGAAAAAATTGAACACTAACAGAGGAAATTTAAAGTTAAACCAGACAAGATTAATACTAAATGTTGAAAATTTGATATTGTAGTGCTAGAGATTCCTTCCTCCCTTTAAAATCATTTGTTTGTTGTTTAGTTAGTTTATTTAGCAGTTGTATTTATTAATTAACTTTAAATTTAATTAATTAACATGTGCTTTTTAAATTTTAAAAACTACACTTCATTACAGTTAGAAATTTAATTCTTTTAAAGTAGTAGTAGTAGTACCAGCTGTCATATAAAGACATTTTTGTTGATAAATTTGCAAAAATTCAATATTATTTAAGCAGGGTCTACCCCAAACCGAAAAACATGGCAAGGGGTCTATGAGACAAACGTTTGGGAACCTCTGATCTAAGCACTGGCGTAGCTAGTCCTGAGAGGGCTCCGTATCAAATTCCTTGGAGGCCTTTTTTGGTGGGCTCTTAATATTTTACTATTTTTTCTTACACATTTTGGAGCCCCGTATCAATAATACGGCGGTAGCTACCCCCTGTGTCTAAGCTACTTTCACCCTCCACTTTTACAAACATCACACAGAAATGTTTCATCTCTCATCAGTTGGCTATAGAATTCGGTGATGAGTTTATCGCAATGTGAGTAGAAATCAGTGAGTACCGTTCGCGTCCCCCCCCCCTTTAGAAGAATTTCTTTAGAACAATGGCAAAGAGCTCAGGGGGAAATCAAACTGGTGTGTTTTGCTGAAATAAAGATGTAGCATCTTAAGGTTGTTGATCAAAAACAGATACAAAGCGGAAATCTGTTAAGGTTTTGGTATTGTAAATTTTATATTAAATTTCATAAAGTTCGCGTGAATGTTTTTTGTTTCATTGATTTTTATTAAATTCATGCATATATACATATCTATCTGAATAAAATGTGTTTTAATAAACTTAATTTTGTTGAATGTCTGTTCATTTTGCAATATCGTTTAATTCTTTTACACGAAAAAACTCCTCGGTTTCGTGTTAAACGTTTTTCAGTGTACAGTAGAACGTAGTTTATCCGAATATTATCCGAACGTCAAATATCCGAACCAAAGTCCGGATACGTTTTCGAAAAGTGCAATGCTAAACATTTGTTTCCTATGAGGCCAAAGGGGCAGGAAAACCCAAGGTGAGGGATATTTGGAGAATTTCAGTTGTGTGATTTGGTAAGCATCTGCGCGTAATATTAGGTCAGTTTGTGAGGGGGTGTATATGTGCTCTTTTGTTGAGTTTTGATGATGTAGAAACCTGGTTAGCATGCGATGCAGAAGACTGTGGATTTCAAATGCTAAATAATGACGAGATAGTGACTTCCGTGTAAGAATCCGACCCTGTCAAAGATGAAACGGATGAAGACAACAACAACGAAAGTAGCAAGGGTCCATCAAATGCTGAAGCGTTTTCTGCGTTAGAGACAGCTATCGAGTGGTACGAACAACAATCAGAGTGCTGTCTTACTCAACTACTGCTGCTGAAGAGAATCAGAAACCTTGCTGTGGAAAAACGAAGGTGTACAATGGTACAGTGAAAAATAAGTGATTATTTTCCACAATCAAGGTAAAATTGCGACGTTTTGCACCTATTTGGCTTTTTCTTCAAGCACGTTTCCCGCATGTGATGATTTTCAATATTTGTATAGTGTACAGTATCATATACTGCATGGATCGCATTCGGTTTTCGGTTATCCGAACAATCGCGTATCCGAACGGTGTCCGGTCCCGATTGATTCGGATAAACGACGTTCTACTGTACTTCAAAAAGGAAGACACAGCATGACATAAGAACATTCTAAAGTGAATCAGTAGTTGGGCGCTGTAAGCGTTATAACGAAAGCGGTTTCGGCTACAAGTGGCATTTTGAATCGAATTACGACGACTTTGGCATAAGTTGCGCGTTAAAATAACTGTACTGCTCAATGTGTATGATTGCTTTGGGTTTTTGACGTAAAATATTATTGCCAAATGATTCAACAGTTGTAGCACTAATAGTGAAAAACCTATTAATCACAGCAAGGCCCTACTACATTGGAAGATGGGAAAATCGGTTTTTAATTGACCTTTAACCGAAAACCGCATAAAAAGCAACAATAAAAACGCCAATGAATATTTTTTTCTTATGTCATACCACTTCCCACTTCTTCAAATAAATTCATTTCTAATTTGAAGTCATTCTGACCAGTAATTCTTTCTTTACATCATTTTGAATGCAGAACTTTAAGTATAATCATACTGTACAGTATATTGTACAGTATTTACGTCACTGGACGAAATATAATAAGAATTCGAAATATAATAAGCAACATAATATTTATTTCCATCGAATCCTTTTTTAAAGTCGTTAGATATTCGTGAAAAACAAAAACAAAAAAAAGATTGTTGCCATTTTATTTTTATTGCTTTTTGAAATGCATTGGCACCAAACGATTTGTCTTTTTAATTTCCCTTTTTCTTTTAAGCAAATTTTATTATAAATTTAAATATGTACGTGTGTCTGCTTGCATGTGTATGACATTTTAGCTTTTGATAGTCGTAATCATATTGAGGTAACTTTTTTTCATTGAAAAATAAATTTTTTTTGCCCATAACTTTTTAAAATTATTTACTAACAAAGAATTACTTTTAAGAATTTATATTACAAGTGAAACTAGTTCTGGTTTTATGGTTGCATGCAAAAATTACCTTCCCATGAGAGAGTACATGATCACCCATACGTGACTCATGCTACTTAAGCGCCCACAAGGAAAGATATACCGGGATTGAACGGTCCAATCACAATGAAAGAACGAGTTTTGTTTCCGGCGATTATTGTCTCAAAATTACTTGCATTCGTTTTTAGTAGAAACTATTTTGTGTTGTTGCAAGAAGATGACTAATAAAGCGATACCGAATTCGTGTTTTTGTTCTACATCGATGCGTAAGTTCTTTGTTGTACCGTAGATTCAGAATTATCAGTAAACTTTCCACCACGGATCAGGGACGGAAGATGAAAACGTTTTGAAAAGGTTTTTTTCTTCTATAAATGTTGTAAATATTAATGCGTTTTGGAAACAAAATATGTTCGAATACTTGGGATCTATGATTCAGATTGATCTTCATATTATTCCATTTTTCACAATTGCCGTTGATATGTTCTCAATTTTGATTTTTTTAAAAAATAAAGTACAGACGAACGTCGTTTATTCGAACGTTTATTATCCGGAGCGACAAATATCCGAACCAAAGTCCGGAAACGTTTTCGAACAGTGCAATGCTCAACATTTGTTTTCTGTGAGGCCAAAAGTGACGGGAAAACCCAAGGGGAAGGATATTTGGGGAATTTCAGCTGTGTGATTTGGTAAGCATCTGCGCGGAATATTAGGTCAGTTTGTTTCGAAGTGAGTTGGTGATACGTGCTCTTTTGTTGAGTTTTGTTGATGTTGAAACCTTGATGGCATCCGATGCTGAAGACTGGATTTCAAAATGCTAAATGATGACGAGATTGTGGACTTCCGTACAAGAAGAATCCGACCCTGTCAAAGATGAAACGGATGAAGACAAACAACAACGAAAGTAGCAAGGGTCCATCAAATGCTGAAGCGTTTCTGCGTTAGAGACAGCTATGGAGTGGTACAAACAACAATCAGAGTGCTGTCCTACTCAACTACTGCTGCTGAAGAGAATCAGAAACATTGCAGTGAAAAAACGATGTACAATGGTACAGCGAAAAATAAATGATTATTTTCCACAATCAAGGTAAAATTGCGACATTTTGCACCTAATTTGCTTTTTCTTCAAGCCCGTTTCCCGCATGTGATGATTTTCAGAATTTGTATAGTGTCCAGTATCATATACTGCATGGATCGCATTCGATTTTCGGTTATCCGAATAATCGCGTATCCGAACGGTGTCCCGGTCCCAATTGATTCGGATAAACGACTTTTTACTGTACAAATATAGAATCTTGTGTACTGGGTTATCATATAATATACATTATTCCAATAGTTTCAACATTATAGATCTAATTTATGCATAAAAATAATAATTTTCGGATATGGCCTTAGCAATATTGTTATTTAATAATTCAAGGAATTCTCCACAGTTCTTCATGTTTAACCTTTTAACCCAGGTATTTTTAGCCCCGTGCCCCAATTTGCCCTTAAACTATCTTTGTATGCCCGTAACTGTTTACTGTATTCTATATCGAAATCAACCGTGGCTAACCCGCTGCCCGCTCCGATCCTATTTCGACTCCACATATTTATGAGAATCGTTGTTTTCAACAATGAACTCATGTAAATCAACAATAAGATCTGAACTTAACGATAGAAATGTAGAAGATGCTATAAAAGATTGGGAATATCATCTTATACGCCATCTTAATGCATAGCCAAAAATTGCATTAAATGGCAATTTATGCAATTGCAAGTAACTATTTTGAATTTTTTGTTACCTTTTTTGTGTCGGATATTGTTTGAGGCTCATTATTTCAATAAAATAAAGAAATATTAAGAATCATTATACTCTTTAACTGCACCCGCCTGCAAAATCCTGTTTGTCAGATGTGCCCTGACGAGGAGAAAGGTTAACCGGTCAATTCCCCCCCCCCCTTAAAAATGCTCCAAAAGGCATATTTTTGTTGCATATAACTAAGCATAATACTTATTTTGAATGAGAAAATGGAAGAAAAATTTTCATTTTCAATTTTTAAAGTTTTTGCACAATTTTTTTATTTTAGAGTTGTAGAGCAAAATCCCCTAAATGTTTGCTTTTTATAAGTACATTCTGCATACTATGAAAAATGTTTCATATATCTTATAAGAATTTCTCTCATACTTACAAAAATTTTCATATTCGTACCTCTTTTTTAAGTGATTGAGAATTTTGCGTGTGTATGCTTGCACAGTTTGAAGCGTGGTGTAATACAAAGTCTTGCATTGCAATCAGATTAACTTTTTTTTTGCATTATCTTTCCACTTTCATTTCTTCTCAAGCAACAAACCACACATTTTTTGTCTTGTCGATCCCACTCTCTTAATACGGCCGCGGTGGCCGAGTGGTCTAGGCATCGGATCATGGCTAGTGTGTCACGAGTTCAATCCTGGTACCTCTAAAGATCCGCCGTGTAGGGGAGCGATGCACGTTAAATCTGTCGAGAGCTCAAACGTCCTCCCGTTGGTGTGGTGTGGTAGTTTGGAGAGGGGGGGGTGCCAGCTCAGGTGTCGTCCGCGTCACTTGACCATGGTTCAAAATTACGCGGACCGTCGCCAAAAGCCCTCGTGTTGCTAATCAGTGCGACGTTAATATTCTCTCACTCTCACTGACCCACTTTCTTAATGAAATTTTTCAAGAATCTAAATTCTTGCCTTCAAAGAAATTCTCGGGTAAGATGCTTTTCAGTGCCATGGCCTAACTGCATTTCTAGCACTAATAATCTCACTATAATAACTAAAAATACGTGCAAATCAAAGACAGGCAGAAAGAAAAAAATATCAGTGCCCGAACAGCGTACGGGAAAACCATTTGCAGCCATCTTTCAGTAACCCTTACGATGTACGGGCTAACCAGTTTGGGAGTTAATGATCCATTAAACATAACTAATATTTACCTTAAATTTGAATTATAATCAAATGACGAGTTAACTCAACATCAGTGCCACGTCAACGGCATCAGTTTCATCTCCAAGCTGACTTTATATAACACTCAAAATAAAAGCAGTCAGCGACGCTGACTGCTGTGCCATAGAGCCTAGGTTCGGATCCTGGAGAAGACATGGATGTTTTTAACTGTATAGTGCCTTTCCGGCACGGGGGTACTCTAAATAACCTTCAAGCCACACGTGAGGTTGGTGGAAGGGGAAGAGAGAGGGGGACAGGGTCTTCTCCCTCTAATTTGGAGTGGGGAACCTAGCTAAATCGTACTGTCATCTGTATGGTGCTTAAGACTACGGCCAACGACAGGCGTACATGTAGAAATCCAACCTGTCTCAGGCTCTAGCAACCTTTCTTCCTTTCCTTCGGGAAGAACAAGACGACGACAACAACAATAATAAAAGCCAAACTCGTAACACTTATTTCATATAGGAAAAAAATGTCTAATTATTAATTTGCAATTTTCGACATCACTAGCTTATAAAGAGTATTACATTTAGTCTATTATGTTCATTTCTACTGGAGACGATCTATTTTTCTCTGGATAAAATAGATTCCATGTTTTGTGTTTTTTTTAAGGCTGAAACATGCTATTGACTTCAATATGTTAAGGGAAATATAACTGTGTGTATTTATAAATTCCTTCTAAATATTAGGTACAGTTTGTGATAAACACATATATATTTCAATAAGATAAACAAATTAACATTAGAACATTTTTCTTTCGGAAATTATGTTTTGAGTTTATACCTTAAACTGTGTCATTGGGAGAATACCCGTCCAGTTATTTCCTTGACTGTAGTAGTCAAGAGGACATGGTCATGAACTCGGGGCCAATGTTGTTTTTGTCGGGTCGTGGATTGGAGTCCTGATCCCACTTAAGACGTGTAGAGAGAGGTTCTAAGTTCTTACATAGGTGTAGTGTGACAGCTTGGAGAGGTGGGGTGTCAGCTAACCGTCATTTAACTATAGTTTTAAATTACGAGGTACACGGGCAACAATTCTTGTAGTACTTTACAGTACGACGTTAAGAAACTATAAATCAGTCAACATCTATTATTTCCCCGACTTCATGTGATTGGACTTACGATGTTGTCATTGCTACATATGACTTTATATATATATACTAACTAACCCGGCCCGGCATTGCACGGGCTTTTACCGAGGGTATAACTTAATCCCCATGTTAATTTCCTCCTTTCTTTCTGACGCCAGCACTTATGTGTGGGTGTGACGCGTACGATGTGAGTGCATGGCCCGTGAATGCGTGTCATGGCTTTCTCGTTTAACATTTTCCCTTCTCTTCAAAAAATCAGCACTTCCAATATTATTTCTCGAAATTACTTTTACTTTGTTTCTTTCCTCTCCGCTTAGCCCGGCGTTGCACGGGCTTTTACCAGTGAATAACTTAATCTCCATGGGAATTTCCTGTTTCCCTCAGGACGATAGCACTTATGTGTGTGTATGCGCGATGTGAGTGATTTCGTTAACTATGACATTAAAACTCCCTTTTTCGATGTTCTTGCGTTGGTGCGGTACTTAGGAGAGGTGGGTAAAAGCTTAGGTGTCGTCCTCGTCACTTGACCATGGTTGAAAATTTCGAGGTCTGTCGCTAAAAACCCTAGAGTAGGCGAACAGTGCGAATTTATAAATCACTCACTCACTTTTCAATTCTTTCGTTGCAATTTTTTAGTCCCCGGAAACGAAAATGTAGCCTTTTAAAAAATAGTTGTATGTTGAAAAAGACAGAAAAGTAGAAATTTTTCAAATTACAAAATTTTACTACTACTTTAAATCTTGAAGAAAAATTGAGAGGATTTTTTTAAATGTTCGACAACACAGGAAAAAAGTTTCATGCAATTATCTTTTTGCAATGAAGAAATTATTAAATGATTGTTTTAAGTATTTTGAGTGTTTTGTTAAAATTTGTTCAAAAAAGATTTTGGCTTTTTATTTTTTAAATCACTGATTCTAAATTTTTAAAAATCATTTTTATTTAAACGCAACGATTTTGATTCATTTTAGAAAGAAATCATAAAATATGCAAAATATCATTGTTTTGTAAAAAAAAAGAATTTTCTTTTAAAATTCTTAAAAAAAATAGCTTTTGGCATTTTATTTCTTTAATCACTGATTCTAAATAATCAATGAACTTTTTAAAATCATTTTCATTTAAATTCGTCTATATTTATTCATTTTAGAAGAAATCATAAAATACAAAACAAAATTAATTTATTATTTTATACTAATATTGATTAAAAATATTCATTTAGCAATTAATTGTGACATGCCAATTTAGTGATTTTTGACATATTAATAACATGCAATTAATAATGAAGAATTTTTTATTTGAACATAGCTTTTATTTTTTTTCTAAGGAAGTTATACTTATTTAACTGAATAACTCAAAAAAAAAAATTCGAAATGGGCAAATTTTGCGTTTTTATTATGAAATTATATGTCAAAAAAAAAAAAAAGATTTATACATTAGGCATTATTTTAAAGTAAACTAAGTTTTATGAAAGAGAACAAAAATTTTGATACTGATAAATATTTTAAATGAGTCTCAGAAATGTATTGAATACATTTTGTCATCTTAATCCAACATCTATAATGATTTAATTTTGAAAATTATCTAAAGAAAAAATGACGAAAATTTTGAAGCAAATTAACTTTTTCACTCGCATTTTTTTTTTACTCGCCAAATTTACTGATTTCCCCCTGTTTAAGGCAGAACTTTATAGTGTAACCCTTGAGTTAGATGCGGTCGACGGTTAAACAGGTCAAAGGTCTTTGGCGATAAACTATTTTTCGACTCCAAGGTTTGACTAACTGTAAAATCGCGTATATTTTATTAATTTTTTTTATTTTTAGGGCATAATTTTTAAGTTAATGCTTTCAAACTTCACAAATTAACTGCAAAAATAAAGTACTTTAAAAAAAATGTACAAAAAATACTGTTTAAATTATTTCTTGCAAAAACGGTTTTTTACGAAAATCACAAATTTTTTAAAATCCGTAATTTTTAAACAATTATTTCAATCTTCATACAGATTACGGATAATATTTTTTTACACACGGAAATAAAGTTTCGTGCGATTATCTTCATAAATGACAAAGTTATTCAATGTTAAGTTAAAATTTTGAGTATTTCTTGAAAATCTTTAAAAAAAGTTTTGGGAATTTTATTTCTTAAATGGCTGAATCTAAAAGAGAAAAGCTTGAAGTTATTTAGTGTAGAATATCGTTTTAATAACACGAAAAAAAAATTCATACGCAACAATTTAAAAATAATTTGCATAAAGTTTCATAATACGCATCAATTTTAACCCTTTTTAAAAATTCTTAAAAAATAGAAAATATAATTATTTTGCAAAATATTATACCGTATTGTGCGAAATAAATGATCTTTCCGATTCTGTAATTATTTTCGTCTGATTTCAACAGTAAAAATTGGATGGCAATTTTAAGATGGTGGAAACGTCGGATCACCGCTCGGCCGAAACGGAATGGAAGTTCTGCCAAGTAAACTACCCGCAGGAGTAAACAATTAGGCGTTTTAAGGTTTTTAATTAATATCTTTTAACTAATTGCAATATCGGAATGAAAATAGTTTACATCCTATTCTCAGACCTACTGAATATACGCACAAAATTTCATTAGAATCGGTCTAGCCGTTTCGGAGGAGTTTGGTTATAAACACTGTGACAATTTTATATATTAGATATTGGAAGGATCAATCCAAACGTATAACGTATGTAAAACGTATAAACGTGGCTCTCAAATAACACACATGAACAATGATAAAATATAAAAAGAACAAACATTTAAAGTAAGAATGAGGACAAATTAACATGGGAACAGAAGAAAAAGTTAAAAATTTGAGAAAAAAAACATATATATATATATAAGATATATAGTCTTTACAAAGAGTGTTCATGAAAGTTCTGGCATTCCAGTAAATCTTGCTTATCTCACCCCGTTCTTCAAATTCTCTACATAATTCTGAACATATTAGAAAATGTTTTGCATTCATGATGCCCGAATTACAAATTTGGCAAATTCTAGATGAAAGGATGCCTATTTTATTAAAATGACGTGCCACGCAATCATGGCCTGTTTATAGTCTGAAGTTTGCCACAACCTTTTTATGGGGCTTTTGACGAAACTTTTTTCAAGTGTCTTGAATATTAGCGCAGGATTTGCTGTTGATTTTGTTGCCT
>BMAO01018455.1:0-67500 GCA_019973975.1 Trichonephila clavata | reverse complement strand
ATGATGCCCGATTCCTCCCTTTGGCTTGATGTTGAAGATTGGAGAAGGGGATGCCAACTCAGGTCTCGTTCTCACTTGACCGTGGTTCAGAATAACGAGGTCCGTCATTAATAGCGTTCGTTCTTCGGATAAGCGTAAATTATAATCATATCAAATCTGATCTGGATGATAAAACAGTCAGTTGAGTCAATAATTTTGAATATAATGTTATCATTTAAAAAATCAGTAAAATAATCTCGAAAACACTATTAACACATATTCTTCTACTGAGTGTGTCAATGTATCTTAGATATTAAATAATTACATGATTCAGTCAACGTCCTTAAGGCATCCATCTACCAACTATTTTGTATTCATGAGTTGTATTTGTACTACTAATACATTAAATTTATTTTCACGAATCTAGACCAATCTTTTTCTAAAAAGCTGTAAGGTACATAAAAAAAAAAAGAAAAAAGAAACGCATACACACACACACACATTTTGAGGAATTTTCCTTTCCTCCCTTAAATTTACAAAAAAAATATCAAATTATTTAATGAATTGTTTGTGTGTGTTTTTACTCTCGTATCTTTGCAAACAGTTTTAATAAACACTCACTTATAATAGCATTACTATTGAGAAAAAGCAGAGAGATAAGCTGACACCAGTAGTAAGAGCGGTTATACAAATTTATTTACAACACAACTTATATACAAACCATATATATACCGATGACATGACGAAATCATTTCAATTTCGATTAAAATTAAATTAAATGCTAATATAATCGTCAAGTGAAGTGCCAGGTCAAGATCAAAGTGGTTAGTGTCATTTGGATCACCTAAAAAGGATCGGTTTGTACCTAAAGTACGAGATAATTTAATTTTCATAACAATTACTATACTATAAAACCAGTTTTATACATATTTTCTGTAAACTGATTTTATATTATAGTATTGGCATATGAGTGAGTGTGTATTGACGGCGCACTATGATACAACACGAGGTGTATTGTAATCCTGAATCACATTCAAGTGGCTAGAATGACTCTTTAGCTGCTCCTCTCCAAACTTCTACATCACCCCTACGAGATGACTTTCAGATTTTGACAGATTTAACGGAAATCATCTTCTCTACATGGTAGGTCTTCAGAGGCACAAGGCTGCCATAGCTTTCGAGAATGCATATATATCAACTCTTTCTTGAAGTTTCCATCTTCAAAATTTAATCATATTTTGCTTGTAGTATCTCTATTTTTGCGCAAGTTGATATTATTTGACAGAATTTATTTTATACATGTAACTTCAACATTATTAAACATTTACTGTTCTGTTAAAAATTGTTTTTTTTTTCAAATGTCATAATTTGTAAGACGTTTCATATTCTATACGTAATTCGAACAAAAACTGTTTTATTCCATCAATCACTTACACGAAGTGATTAATCTTTTCTCTGAGGAACTTATGAATAAATTTTAAATTTATTTATTTAAGTTTCAGAGTGAGAGGATTATCTGAGAGTTATTTACGTAACCACAGTGTATTATCACCTACAATGAGAGTTGTTCATGTTTCTACTCACTCTAAAATGAATTCGAAAAAAAAAAGCGTTTGTTGTATGTCATTGTTTTAATATTGTTGACTTACCTTTGTAGTTAATTGCAAATGTTACTTTAATATTCTAATATATCTACTTCGTGGAAAAGTTTATTCAGTTAATTAAACATCAATCATATAAAGCTTTTTAGTGAAGTTTGTATTCATTTTCGAATTTTAAATAAATAAGAGCTACAGATCTCAAACATGAATACAACTTACATACAATTACAGGTTTCAGAAAGAAAAAAGTTTAAGACAAAATAAAGAAAATATATACATCAATTAAAACTAACACCGCGAGGGAATTATATATGTTTATCTAAATGGGAAACAATACAAATGCATAACTTAAGAAATTAAACAAAAGAAATATCTATGAACATAAAATAATTTTTAGAATAATAAATTTAATTTCGAATGAACAATTTTCAGTAAAGTCAAATAACAATTATTTGCTATTATACAAGTTTTCCCATTTGTGTTACTCAGTGTTTTGTTTATAAAGTGAATTGGATCTTTCTTGAATTGAAGGTATTAATTTTTCCAGTTATTTTTTTCCCTTCTCTGTCTCTGTGTTTCGTAGCTAAATTTTCACTTCCTTATTAATACTATCTATATACATTAAAAAATCCCATTACACACAAACAACAGTATATTGCAATTTCTATTGTAATCTCGAATTAAAACATCTCTCCTTATTTTTTTAATTATTATTTATCTCTTACTTGGAAATTCCTAAAAAAAATAAACCGATATATACGTAAGGAAAGATTACATGGTAAGGAAATATATAAATTTGTTAACATTTTTCAGAATTATTAATTGACAATATTTTTATGTTATGATACAAATTATACTTGAATTATTTGTTCCATTTCAAATAAATATCGTTGAAGAGTTCCTGGTGTGTGATTCTCAACGTTAAAATAACTTAAAAAATTATAACTCGATCTTTTTTTTTTGATGACACGCGATAAACACATATTATATTTATTTTAAAAATGGTTCTAATTTCTATTCAAACACAATTTATTCAAATAAAAATCAGATTTTATCATGTAGCAAAATAATAAAAACAGCGAAAAACAAACGTGAATAAACATAAAATCTTAACGAATCGAGAATGACTATTTTAGTTTAAAGTTATGTAAATAGTTCTAATTTTTGACTTCCAGAAATTTTTTTCCCCTTTCATCTCTTCTTTAATGAAACATTTTAAAGAAAGAGTACACTGATTTATCTCGTTTCGAAACATTATTTTTTATGACTCACTAGAATATAATATAATTACTTTGTACTAATAAATTATTCTAATTTGATTTTAATAGTAAGTTATATTAATTATAGCATATTTTTAAAGCGATAGGAGGAAAGAAATAGAACATCATTCTTGTTTCATTATGTGTTTTTCATTCTTTGAATTTGAATTGATTTCTCTTTAGATAAATAAATAAACTATCCCAATAAAATGTCGTGGAAAAGGTTGGTGTAAAAACAAATAGTTTCTTTTCTTTGCAAGTGGCTTTAGAAACGAAATTAACAAAACATTTAACAAAAAATTTGAACTGAATGTTTAGTGAACAGGGTGCTTCATAAATTTGTCATAAATGCTTTCGTTAGATGAATGAAACTATATTTCTGAAATTAGCAAGCTTTAAAATTAAGAGTAGGAAAATTTAAAACTTAATTAATTCAAAAGACTGCATGAAATCAAATTTTAATTTTAATCTAAGGAATTGAAGAGGAAAAACCTTAAATACAAAAGATTTCGGACAGAATACCAACATTTTAAAGAAATTTATTTGAATATTGCATTAAATACTACATAGCAGACACTACAGGCTGAAACATACTCAAAATAATGACAGATGAATCAAGAAAATAATATATTCAAATAGAGCAGCATTTCAGACATTAAGTTCCACAAAAACAAGAATTGAACTTCAACCTGTTTATCTTCACATTCCGAGACTCGAATAACATATCTAACGAATATAAAGAGAAAAAGCTTCTGACAGATACTTGATTGTAAGGCCGATACAGACAGAAAAAAAAACTGCTTCCAGATAGAATGTCCCTCTATTCAAGTACACAAACCAAATAAATGTAAAAAAAATCCCGTGACCATTTAATATATTTACATACATTACAGCAAGAAAATTGAAATACATTGAATTAACAACAGTTTATAATCAAACATTATGGAAAATTTATTGAAGTGAAAATTTATTGAAGTGAAAACTTCTTTAGCGGCGTTGGGCTCTTTTTGGTAGGGGAAAATCTTATGGGTTCGCGTCACCGACATGCTCTGACTGGCGCATGCGGTGTGTGCTGTTCGCCTTAGGTACTTTTTGGATGGGTGAAATCTCGCGCGTTCGCGTCACCGACATGCTTATAGTAGTATATCTGTAGGTATACAGCTGACGTATAGTACTGTGTATATCTTATAAGTGAAATTGAATGGATTTAGTGAAAAGTTCAATGTGTATATACTGTGCATTGTTGAAATGGTGTTTCTGTTTGATTATTATTTGAATCATTTAAGTGAAGAATCATTGTGGCGTAGCTATTTATCACAATACCCAAGATACGTCACACTTCATTACTTCACATATGGATGTACATACTAAATTCACTAGAAGCATTGGTGTTAATGTTTCTGATACAGGCGAAAATGTGCGTTGCTCGTTGCGATTCCTAGAATGGGCAAAACATATTAATTGATGCTGTTTATATTTCGCCTGGAAAATCTGAGACAGATGCAACAATTTTTATTCGAAAATTTGATGATTTATACAAAAGAAGGTTCTGAAATACTCGAAAAAAGATTTGGTGAAAAAATATATATATGATAATGTACCGATGATTTTAAGTGGAGACTTCAATATTAACTTTAAAGATGATAAAAATCTACCACTAATTGAATTTCTAAATGAAACATTTAATTTAAATATGTCCAATGATCGAAAACTCAGTACTACAAAATATAAAACGACAGTCGATGCGGTTTTTACGCTATAGATAAATTTGAATCAAACATTTTCCTTTCTTACTTTAGTTACCATAAGCCTATTGTATCTTTTTTAGAACAAAATGATATTATTGAAAGTACAAAAAGTCTTAAGTATTGTTGAAATTAATGATGACAATGATTAAAACAATTAAAATAATGTTAAAAATCAAGTACACTGAAATTTAAGTAAATACAAATACTATCCATAAATAATATGATTGTATATTAATTGCTATTTGAATTGAATTGTATTTATATTTTGTCATGATCTTATACAGTCCGTAATATATTTGAATAATAAAAAACCATATAAGCATGTATATAATTGTTGCTTGGAGTGTCAATAGATGTGAAAATCAGATTGATGTTGATAATTTTAATTCGAACATTATGAAATTTCAAATTTTAATACTAAAAGTTCTAAGTTTTCACTTCTATTGGCAGTCTCTATAACTGCCATTTTTTTTGTTTATGTTTTCCATATATATCAAACATAGTTCAAGTAGGTTTGCCACATTGCTTAAAATGAAATAAGTCATTATTACATTACTGCTGGAGATTCGAGTTGCAAAATGAGTAGATTATAAGTTAGTATGATGCCAATACAAGTAAAAAGAAAACTCTTGGTGAAACGAACGACTTTACATGCGGTGAAAACCAAAATGCGCCTTGATTTAATGAATCGATTGAGTAATTTACTATATTGCTTATTTTCATTCGTTAGGCTCAAGCGATAAGCGATGTATTTAATTTTATCTCTCATTTCTTCATCTTCTTCATTCACTTTAGAGGCAATGAATATTATGGCAAAAAATGAAACACTGTGAAAAAAAAAACGATATATATTTGTCTACATGTGATACTTTATCAGAATATTCAAAATATCCCAGAAGCTTCGAAAATGCTGAAAACACTGCTGCAAATTGTGAACATAAAAGCCAAAATATCGGTACTGATAGTACCGATTCCGTCAAGGAAGCGAATGTGTGCAAAATGTCATATTTATGCAAGAAAATTTGGACTACTTTTTGCTTATCAGGAACATAAATTAAGGTTTTTAGCAATTCCGTACATTGTTTTATTGACTGACTCAAAATCAAGCATAATTGAATGTAGAATAAAGATATAAGAACAGGAGTTACAAACTTAAATATTCTTGAGAAAACGACATAAATTAAAATACATGTAAATTTGATCGAAAAACTGTTAGTTATATTAGATTGGGTTGTTAAAACACGAAACCAACCTTCTGTCTCTTCGATATGTATGCTAAATAAATTGATTGCTATTCCTAAATATACTATACAAAAAATTAAGAAAGCTATTGTAAGAAAATTGATTATAAATTTACATTTAGATAATGCAAATAAATTTCTTTTGTAGACACGATACATGACTTTTAATACTTTAGCGATGTTAGCTCGTCTAAAGTATATTGTGTACCAATTTATAGCATTGAAACATATAAAAATTAAGTTTGATAAGACAAATTTCAGACATCTTAAACTTTTGCATACGTACTCCACATCTCTTATAAATGACCTTATGCCGATTATAGTGATCAGTTGAGTAAGTATAATCACAAATGCATGGAAAATATTAAATATTTTTCTATTTGTATTTTTATATGTGATTGGAATTCCAAAAATATATAAACTAAGAAGAAGTACTTGTGAATTTGTAAATTCATTTATGAATGCATTTATCTTGATTTTATATAATTTCTTAATCCTTTGCATCATATTTGTTACTTAATGTCAGTTTGAAAGTAAAAATCACCTTTTAAATGCTCTGTTTGACGACAGTTTTCTCTTTGAGTAAGTTATTCTTTTGCGACGTATTTAAATTAACAATATCTCTGTATTTTTCATGAATTATTTTCACTTTGATACACATATATTCTATTACGTGACTAATAGCTCATTTTTTAAATATAAAATCTGCTGTTCCAATCAATCTGTTGTTTCAACAAATACTACGAGATCCGTGTCCAGAAGCCCTGGTGTTGCTCCAGATTGCGACATAAATTAAAAATCAATCAAACCAATCTAATCACTTTTACGATCTTAGTCTCTTAAATGTTGAATTAATGATCCTTCCGCACAAACAAGGCTTCACTTTTTAATACAAAATCCTTTTCTTTGACATGCGCGGTAAGTCGATTAAGCTATCGATTTCCGATTAATTTCTTCTGATTATTATGAGTAATAAAAATATAAAATAAAAATTTTCAGATAAATTTAAAGGTGTCTGCAATCAATTTTAAAAAAGGAGGAATGAAATTTGTACAATGCTTTTAGGTAAAGAGAACTACATCGATATATCAATGTAAACTAATATTTAAAAATGTATACCCTTTAAATGTATGTCCGTATGTTTGTCATGCGTCTATTCGAATTCTCTTAACTAACAATCATTTTGGAAAAAAATGGGTCTTTAAAATTTTATTTATTGAAAACCTTCCTTCGAAGAAAAAGATGGGAGTATGTAAATTAAGACTTGTATATAAAGATTAAACTTTCGAGTTAGAGAGTGAGAGGTTATAGAGACTGCTACGGCTGGCAGTGATTGATTAAACGTGAAGTGAGGCGTGGATATTTCGTAGCTGATTATTGTAATATTAAAAATGACGATTTGTCAATTAAGAATCGAATTAGATTACATCGCTAAGAATTAGAAGGTATTTTCTAGACGTAAGTGATTTGTTTATTTAAAGTCGTTTCGTATCTCCTCTGCCTCACTATTGTTTTTCATATTTTGTATTTGGGTACATTTCTCAACTTTGGTTAATAGAAATTGTCTTGTTGTTCGTATCAAAGAATTTATCGAAGTTATATTGACTATGGCTAATCTTCCTTCCGACCTCTCCACATTAGGGAATGAGATATCTCATCTCTCACACATTGTATTACCAAACTTTGAAATATGCAACACACAAATATGTACTTTTTCATTTTAATTTATAAAATAGAATACCCTTTCGTGAAAAATATACAATGGAAGGTATAAAAAATATATTCTGAAAAATCGAATTATTTTTAAAAAATGAAAAATAAGTATTAAAGAGGTTTTTTTTAATAAACAATAATGCATATAATTCCACCCAAAATAAAAAGACATCGAGTAGAAACAAATTTATCATCATATCTTTTAAATATTGATATCATTCTGTTTTAGCTTCTCACTTACTTATTTCATTATTCTTTCTATTCCTGTTAAGAAATGAATTTCTTATTGAGAAAATGGAATGTCAGCTATAAAAGTCTCCAAATTACGATGGATAAAAATATTTTGGAGTATATAAATTTATACCATACCAAACTGTTGTTTACATGCATAATCAAATAAGATACATTACAGTTATCTAGGTAATGTTCAAGGCAAAAATAATCCTTTGTACTTCGAGAATTTTTTGGAAAATTCTTAAAGAATATGAAATTTTATAACTAAAACTGGATCAAATAGTTCCGCATTTTATTTTTTAGAACAATGTAGAATATAATCTTCATATTTATTCGATATCTTGAAACACGCTACATAAATTTTGATTAATATATTATATAATTCCTGCAGTTATACTGCACTGAAAGGAAATACTGCAAGAAAATTGAACGACAACTTTCAAACAAAAAGACGACTCATTATTCAGGGAAGAGTACACTGATTTATTCCGTTTCAGAACATTGTTTTTTATGACTCGCTAGGATATAATACTATTATTTTGTAATAATAAATTATTCTAATTTGATTTTAATAGTACGTTATGTAAATTACAACCCACTTTTAAAGAGAGGAGAGAAATAGAATATGCATCATGTTTCATTATGCATTTTCCATTCTTTGAATTTAAATTGATTTCTCTTTAGATAAATATATAAACTATCCCCCAAAATGTCGTGGAAAAGGCTAGTGTAAAAAAATTTGTTACTTTCCATTGCAAGTGGCTTTAGGTACAAAATTAACAAAAAATTTGATCTGAGTGTTTAGTGGACAGTCTGTTTCATAAATTTGTCGTAAAAGCTTTCTTTAGATGAAGGATACTTAATTTTAATGCCTGCTAATTTCAGAAATGAAGCATGGAAAAATTTAAACATTTATAGAATTAAAAGGCTGCAGGAAACAAAGTTATAAATTTAATCTAAGGAGTTTAAGAGGAGGATCCACAAACAAAAGATTTTGGACAGAAATTCCGACATTTTTAAGGAATTTATTTGAATATTGTATAAAATACTACTTAGCAGATACGACACACTGAAATATACTCATAGTTATGACAGATGAATCAGGAAAAGAATAGATACAAATAGAGTAGCATTCAAGACATTAAGTTCCACAAGCGCAAAAACTGAATTTCAACCTACGAACGCGCCCTTTTAACACAAAAAATAAGATCGAAATATACGCCGGGTATAAAAATGTGAGATTTAAAAAAAAAAAAAGATACGAGCATAGAAAAAATTAGACTTCTACATGTAGAAATACTGTTT
This sequence comes from Trichonephila clavata, assembly GCA_019973975.1. Lineage (NCBI taxonomy): Eukaryota > Metazoa > Arthropoda > Arachnida > Araneae > Nephilidae > Trichonephila > Trichonephila clavata. The sequence goes on along the minus strand of BMAO01018455.1, from coordinate 58,420 downwards.
ATTTAAAAGAAATGGCATTCCTTATGAATTTAAATGGTTATAGTACTAGAAATACGCTAATTATTCTAAAGCTTGGAAATAAACCACAAATAAATGACTCCAAAACATAACAGCATTGCACATGTATGTACTATACTGTTCAAATTAATTGGCACAAATGGAAAAAAAGTGATTTTTTCTAAAACTATAGCTTTTTTTATCATTAAATACCTTACACAGACTGAAAAATCTGTATATTAGTAAGAAGTATATCTTCCTTTATCAGAAATGACCTTTTCAACCCGTCTTGGCATTGACTCCACTAGAGTAGCATACATGTTCTTGATTTTATCATCTTGGAAACACACTTGTATAGACCTTTTTATCGTTTGCTCTGTTGTCGTACGATTCATCTCAGCGAAACGATTCTTGAGTATATGCCATCAGTTTTGAATTAGGATTTAAGTCTGGGGAATTTTCAAGCCATTCCAGCACTTTTATTTTATTTTCCGCGTAAAAGTATGGACCAATTTCGAATTGTGACAAGGGGCCAAGTCATGTTGAAATGTTCTATCAAATGTTTGCACGAATGGAACAAACCTACTATATGATATTTTTATATATTTGTAGCATTCATCATGTATTTAAGAGGAACTAAGCTTCCAGGGCCATTTGTTGTGACAAAAACCCCTTAACATCTGTTTAGATGGGTGTTTTACTTTCTGTTAGATATGATCTGGTAACAAAGTTTCAACTTCGCTTCGTCTAACTACACTTGATTTGTATCCCTGTACAAATAATGTTTCATCACTCAAAATCACCTTCTTTCAGTTGTTAACAGTCCATGATCGGTATTTTTTGGCCCATGCTAAACGTTTTTTCATCATTTTCTTAGAAATAGTTTTTTTCCTCAGTCTTGTTGCCTTTAGGCCACCTTCCAGAGGCATTTTCCGTGCAGTTGAGGTACTTTCTTCATCACCATTAGCCAATAAATCCCTTTCAAAGGTCTATTCTTGTCTTTCTTGCATTTATTTTGCTACTTCTTATTAAAATGTTATCAATTCTTGAAGTAGTTTTCCACTTGCACCCACATTTTTCTTTTCTTTTTGGAGACGATGATCCAGAATTTTGAAACGTTTTTAAAACACTTAATTCGACCACACCAATTGCCTTAGTTATATCTCTCACAGTCATAGAAATGTGAGAGCGATTTATTTTAGAACGGTTTCTCGGAGTAATATTCATCTTTGAACAAGTGAAAGTAACACGTTTTATACAGAACGCAAAATTGAAATTACCTGCTACCAGTTGAAAGGCTCACAACTGAGTTCCTGATACATTAAAATGAATAAAACATTGTCAAAGACGATCTGTCACACTACCTAAAGGCAAATATAACGGGTTTAATGTGGTTTAGGACTAGTAATCACACACAAACTCGAACAAAAAAACATGTTTGTCCCAATTAATTCGAACAGTATATATAGTACCAGGTTTTTCCATAAAAAAGGGGGTTCGGCGTATATAACTTAAAAAAATACCTCTTGAAAGTATAGGTGCCCGTTATACGGCGGTGCATGTTATACGCCGGATTTTACGGTATTTATTTTGATTCCGAGATTCGGATAATATATATAGGGAAATATAAAGAGAAAAAAGCTATTACCAGATACTTGAATATAAAGACAATACCGATAAAAAACTGTTTACAGATATATAAATGTCATTCTATTCAAGTATACAGATAAAATAGATGGAAATAGAATAACGTGATAATATTTACATACATTACAACAAAAAATTGAAACACATTCATTTGACATCATTTTATTAGGCTTAATTTATTTGTATATGTTCTCTATCAAGCAAATTTCAAGTAACTTTGCCATTTATTAAAATGAAAGAAGTCAACATTACATTACTGCGGGAGATTCAAGTTGTAAAATGAGTAGATTATAAGTTAATATGATGCCAATGCAAGTAAAAAGAAAACTCTTGGAAAAACGAACGACTTTACATGCGGTGAAAACCAAAATGCGCCTTGATTTAATGAATCGATTGAGTAATTTACTATATTGCTTATTTTCATTCGTTAGGCTCAAGCGATAAGCGATGTATTTAATTTTATCTCTCATTTCTTCATCATCTTCATTCACTTTAGAGGCAATGAATATTATGGCAAAAAATGAAACACTATGAAATATAAACGATTTGTCTAGATGTGATACATTACCAGAATAACCAAAATATCCAAGAAGCTTCGAAAACGTTGAAAACACTGCTGCAAATTGTGAACATAGTAGCCAAAATATCGGTACTGATAGAGCTGATTCCGTCAAGGAAGCGAATGTGTGCAAAATGTCATATTCATATAAGAACATTTGGACAACTCTTTGCTTATCTGGGATATAAATCAAGGTTTTCAGCAATTCAGTGCATTGCTTTATCATTTGACTCAAAATCAAACATAACTGAATGTAGAATAAAGTTATAAGAACAGGAGTTACGAACATAAATATTCTTGAGAACACAACATAAATTAAAACACATGTAAACTTGACCGGAAAACTTTTAGTTATTTGAGATTGGGTAGTTAAACCATGAAACCACATTTCTGTCTCTTCAATATTTATGCTGAATAATTTGACTATTATTCCTAAATATATAAGACAAAAAATTAAGAGAACTATTGTAAGAAAATTGATTATAAATTTACATTTAGATAATGCAAATGAATTTCTTTTGTAGACGTACTCCATAACTTTTGATACTTTAGCGATGTTACCTCGTCTAAAGTACATTGTGTACCAATTTATAGTAATAAAACATATAAAAATTAAGATAGATAAGACAAATTTCAGACATCTTAAACTTCTGCATTCGTATTCCATATCTCTTATAAATGCCCTTATGCCAAATATTGTGTTCAGTTGCGTAAGTATAATCATAAATGCATGGAAAATATTAAAAATTTTTCTATTTGTATATTTATATGTGATTGGAATTCCTAAAATATATAAACTAAGAAGAAGTACTTGTGAATTTGTAAATCCATTTATAATTGCACTTATCTTGATTTCATATAATTTTTTAATCCTTTGCATCATATTTGTTACTTAATGTCAATCTGAAAGTAAATAATCACCCTGTTAGATGTTCTGTTTGAGTAAGTAATCCCTTTTGCGGCGTGTTTCAAATAACAATGTTTCTATATTTTTAATGAATTATGTTCCTTTTAATACACATAAATGAGAGAAGACGGTTATCTTTAATCTATTAGCACAGTACGAGATCCGTCGCCAGTAGCCCTCGTGTTGCTTGAGAGTGCGACGTAAATTGTAAATCAATTGAGCCAATTAAATCATTTTTACGAATTTAATCTCTCGAACGATGAATTAATGATTATTCTACGAACAAGGCTTCACCTTTAAATAAAGAAACCTTTTCTTTGACATGCGCTGTAAGTCGATTAAGCTATCGATTTCCGAAGAGATTTCTTTTGAATATTATTATGAGTAATGAAAACATAAAATAAAAATTTTCAGATAAACTTAAAGATATCTACACAATCAATAATAATAAAAATAACCTGCCTGTGTCGGCTCCCGACGCGCGTCTGGAGTTTACTCCTTACTCCTTAAGTACGGTTGTCTTAGATTATATAGTGGGCAAACAGGGTAAATAAACGCATCTCATAATACTAAAACCATGCATGTATTTTCTTTATTCTATTCACAATTTTCATATTGATTCGGTAAAATAATATTTATATATATGTATAATACACGTCAATTATGTTACATAAATATAAATTACTCGTAGTACATGAGTACATTGTTAAGAAGGTTGATTTACTTTACTGTTAATATCACTGTGAGTATTAATTACATCCTCTTGCCAATATTAATCACTGTCACAAGAGGCTTTTGGTAACTAAAGTATGCTACGTGAACGTCAGTAGATGCGATGTTTTCACGATTTTCAAATCACGTATCAATGGTTATACCATACCTAGTCGTCGACAGTGCTCTACTAAAAACAAAATCCAAATTAAGCTCCGATTTTAAAAATTATGCTAATCTCAATCCTTCACCTTTATCGAAATAAATACTGAAATACCCCACCATGTATGAGTGGAAGTACATGATATAGTTTCTCCAGTAGTTTAGAATTACCTTCTGTATATGCTAATAATGTCTTCGAGGATATAATCTATAATTTCATTAACATTTTGATTAACAGAAATATAAACTTTGACGACAACAATGGGTTTACCGTTGGGTAAAGTACATCTCGCGGCACATATATCTTCGAAATTAGATTTAGTTTGATTAACGTACTGGGTATTTCTTCTCACAAAATCATCATGATTGCCAAGAAACTTATGTTATGAATCGCGCACGTTTTGATAGATGGTGACCTGGCCCCCATGATTAATACTTGGTCATCTATACTGTGTTTGCGTTTAAAATCTTCAATTTCAACTAATTCCTCATTGCGAAGCCATGTTTCTGATAACATCAATTTGTTTACTTTTTGCACAATACTACCACGGAGATCCCATGCATGAGCCCGGAGACTTTGGTAAAGAATCATATTCCCCTCATAAAAAGAATCATAGCCCGGAGAAAAAAGAATCATATTCCCCCCTCTATTTATTTTATTGATCATAGTTTGATCAATTGTAGTAAGATGAACAGTAGAAAGCCTGGTAAATTCAATGACCTCTGTCCGGAGGCTGTTTCTGACTTACCTATTTTTAAAATATTCTCGTTTTATGAAAAAGGTTTCTATAATAATAATATTTTGCCAATATATAGCTCAGACTTCTATACAGAACTTGAGCTAGTATTTTTAAAATATATAATTCAGAAGTGGATTGATCCATATTTTAATTCATATAGTGGAAAAATTTTAACAAAAAAAAATCACCAATTATTATTTTAATTGGTACTAACTCTGAAAATAATGGGAATTTTTCAAAAATCCTAGTTCAGACTCTCTGGAGAAGTCTGAGCTATATATATAACTAAAATATTATTATTATAGAACCATTTTTCATAAAAGGAGAATTTTTTGAAACTTAATTGTAACTTAATTGTAAAAAGTAATTCCACTTAATTGTAAAAAGAATAAAGTATAAGGTGTTAAAATCTTTGAATAATTTGCAAAATAATTTTTTTTTGTGTAAATTTAAGCATCCAACTAAAAGGGAAAAAACTAATTTTTTCAACTTGTGTACATGATATATTACAATATGTTTCAATTTTCGATATCTTTTGTCAATTTAAAAAAAATCCGAAATCGTATTACAAGAATGTTTTTAAGGAAAAAATTATATCTGAGTGGAATAACTTATATCAACTATCGAATAATGCACAGTTCACCAAGAAATTTATTTTTAGCGCGTTTTTCACGTAGTGGAACAAAAGCGCTATTAGGACGCAAATTTCGTCTTCGTCTTCGTTCCATATTTTATCGTACCTTTTTCTCAGCCAATAAGCAACCAATTGACCTCGGGTTTTTCGGCATTTGGTAGCATTTGTGCCCTAGATGAGCCGAATCATATTTAGATTTTCCCATAGTTTTCCCGAATTTTCCTACAAATATTCCTGAATTTCGCTAGTTTATAACAAAATTTTCTCAAATTTTACCTAGTAAATTTATTGTTTGCAAAAAGTTTTTTAAAAAAAATTACTGTAAAATACAACATGTGAAAAACGCGCTAAAATTACTTGGCCATGCCAATGATTGATTTCTTGTTTCTATTCAGAGTCGTTTAAAGGCTAACCACTTTCAACCTAATTTTAAACTTTTCAGTTTCTAACTGGGCATGGAAACTTTAAAGCCTACTTGAAACGCTTCAATTTGTCGCCTACTGACCAGTGTTCTTGCTCCAGTGGCACAGTCCAGGATGCCAAGCATCTGATACTCGTGTGTACTAAATTCCCTTCCAAAAGACGTACATTCATGAATTGTCTACAAAAGAACAATATAGCTTGGCCTACTCTTTTCTCTGCTTTTGTTCAGAGCAAATAATCTTGTACATTGTTTTGTGCTTGCATTAATAGCATTTCCCCCGTATTATTTAGGTTGTAAATTTTTTGTATTTTCTAACATTTACTGTACGTGAAAACATATATGTAGTATCCATCCACACCAGTTAGCGTGGCAGTGACTATTAATTGGAACCACCGACATTCACTATAACTATGATTCCGGCAGACATAAAGAACTGAGCGCGAAACTATGCAGCAGCAGTGTGGACGTTTTTTGCTGTTGGTTATCTAAGCTGATGTTAAGGGCAGCTACCACCTCCTTTTTATTCGTTTTATTTTAGTGTCTTGGTGTCGTCACCTTTTTAACTAATTAAATGTTTTTCTATATGAACTATGCCTATATCTTCATTTCCAACCCGAGGTGAGGTGTGAAATCACACACACACACACCACACACACACACACACACCACACACACACACACACACACACACACACACAACACACACACACACACACACACACACACCACACACACACACACACACACACACACACACACACACATTATTTGCATATCTGTATGTGTGTGTATTTGCGTGTATTTGTATGTATATATATGTGTGTGTGTGCATATGAAAAAAGGGGGAAGGAATGTGTATGTATGATTTATGTATTTGTATTTTGAAAATCTTATTATGATCATGTTTCCTAATCTTTCTTATTGTATAATTTTAATTACTGAATGTGTTCGATTTTTTTTTGCATGCGAGCAATTTTGTAGTCTGTTTTTTCTTTTCCCATTTGTGCCTGTATTCTTCTAGTTTAAACTTCCTACCACTATTAATTGAGTAATGACTTACTTTTGTATGTGTTTGTGTTATACTTTTATCGTCACACAAGGAGTCTTTACCTGGAGATTAAAAAACATTTTTTTTTTAAACAAAAGGTGATGCGATTTTTTTTTTATTTCTAGTAGTTATATTCCGAATTACACAAGAGTTATATATTGAGTAAAAGTAAATTGCTTTGAAGAGGCATAAAAAAGAATTTTCAATGAAAATAGAACCGGTATACTATAATATTGAAATAATGGACAACAATTCAAACAGATCCAAGAAACTAACAAAGAAAAATAATTTTACAGACACAGTTAGAGTTTCTGACAAAATTCAATACTAGACAGTTCCTTACAAAGAATTGATCCACCTATCCATCGAAAAAAGAAAACTACATTTCTTTAAAGTAGAACTGAATATCAGACTCTAAGACATGTAGATTATTATAAAAAGCAAAGGCACACACAAAACATTTTTTGTAAGAATAATATAATTGATAATTAATTACCACTTTCAGTAAAACGTAAAATTAGCACTTTACTGGAATGGCTAACTTTTTAACTCTACTTCTTTTCTTGGTCATTATCTGATTATAAGATTGCAATAATTCCACCCAAAATAAAAACACATCGCAGTAAAAATAAGTTTATTATCATATCAGTTAGATATTGAAATATTTCTATTTTAGCTTCTCACTTAAGCATTTCCTTTTTCTTTCTATTCCTGTTAACAAATGGATTTCTAATTGAGAGAATGGAATGTTAGCCATAAAAAGTCGCCAAATGATGATGGATAAAAGTACTTGGGAGCATACAAATTTATAGTATACCAAACTATCGCTTACGTACATAATCAAATAAGATACATTAAAGCAGTGCTTCTCAAACTTTCAATATTTGCCTCCCCATTTTCAGTCATTTTTTTCTTCGCCCCCCCCCCCTCTTTATGCAAACAATAATAGTGCATTGAATTCAGTAATAATGTACTTTCACGTAAAGCTACAGTGCGACTTTAATTATAAACCGTACAATTTATCAAGATAAGTATTAAATTTTTTTATGTATGACAAGCCCATGGGGTCACTGGTAAATGTTTTAACTTGGCATTGTTAAATTAATTATCAAATACGTTGTGCAGTATTGATATACGTATTTATAAATATATTGTATCAGTATAAATGCGTATTTTATTTTTATTATGTCCGAATTCATTTTGTTTTGCTTCCTTTTAGTAAATTAATAATATTTTTAAATAATGCTTTATTCTCGACTTTTTGATAAGCTCGCGTCCCCCTCGTTGGGTTATCACGCCCTCCTAAGGAGGCGTGCCCAACAGTTTGAGAAACGCTGCATTAAAATTATCTAGGTAACATTCAAGACAAAAACAATCCTTTTTACTTCAAGAATTTTTCGGAATTCTTAAAGAATATGAAATTTTATGACTAAACTGGATCAAATTGTTTCGCATTTTAGTTTTTAGAATAATGTAGAATATTATCTTCATATTTCTTGGATACTTTGAAAAACACTCCATAAATTTTGATTAATATATCGTATCATTGTTTTTTTATTATAATTCCTGCAGTTATACTGCACTTAAATGAAATATTTCAAGAAAATTGAATGACAACTTTCAAACAGAAAGACCACAAATGATGAAAATGACTTATTATTAAAGAAAGAGTTCACTGATTAATCCCTTTTCAAAACATTATTTTTTATGACTCACTGGGATATAATACTATCATTTTGTACTAATAAATTATTCTAAATTTGAATTTGATTTTAACTGTACGTTATGTTAATTATAGTACATTTTTAAGGCAGAGAGGAAAAAAATAGAACATACATTCATCTTTCGTAACGTGTATTTTCCTTTCTTTGAATCTCTCAAAATGTCGTAGAAAAGGCTGATGAAAAAACAAATACCGTAAAATACGGCGTAAAACGCGCAATTTTAACACACAAAATAAGATTGAAATTTAAAGGTATACGCTGGACTTGAAAAAGACAGCTTTAAAAATAAAAATTAAAGGTCGAAAATTACACATATCGAAATACTATTTATTTGAAAGAAATGACATAATGATAACTTTAAAGGGCTGTAGTTCTAGAAGTATACTATTTTTCATATATATATATATATATATATATAAACCTGGAATATATATATATATATAATACATCGAATAAATGACTTCAAAACGTAAGAGCATTACACACATACATTCAGGTTGCTTCGTAAAAAAGGGGGTACGTGTTATACGGCGAATATATCTAATAAATAAAATTGCGGCTTGAAAGTATATTGAAAGTATAAGTGCGCGTTATACGCCGGATTTTACGGTAGTTCCTTTTCTTTACAAGTGATTTTAGAAACAAAATTAACATAAAATTTGAACTGAGTGTTCAGAGAACAGCCTGCTTCATAAATTTGTCAGAAATGCTTTCGTTAGATGGATGATACTCTATTTCTGAAATTAGCAGGCATTAAAATTAAGCGTAGTGAAATTTAAACCTTAATCGAAATAAAAGACAGCATAAAAAATCAAGTTATAATTTTAATCTAAGAATTTAAGAGGATTACCCATAAACGAAAGATTTCAGACAGAAATTCCATATTTTTAAGGGATTTGTTTGAATATTGCATAAAATACTACATAGCAGACACTACACGCTGAAACATACTCAAAATTATGACAGATGAATCAAGAAAATAATAGATTCAAATATAATAGCATTGAAGACATCAAGTTCCACAAGCACAAAAATTGAATTTCAAACTATTTATCTTCATTCCGAGATTCGAATAATATATATAGTGAACATATAAAGAGAAAAAAGATGTGTTGCCATATACTTGAATGTTAAAGCGATATAGACAAAAAAAAAACTGTTTCCAGAAATTTGAATGTCATTCCATTAAAGTAATTAGAAGAAAAAAATGAAAATAAAATCACGTGACAATTTAATATATTTACATACATTACATCAAAAAATTGAAAAACATTGAATTGATATAATTTTATTCGGTTTAATTTATTTGTTTATGTCCTTTTTCAACATCATTCAATTATATTTGGCGCATTAATTAAAATGAAAGAATTCAACACTACATTACTGCTGGAGATTCGAGTTGCAAAATGAGTAGATTATAAGTTAGTATGATGCCAATACAAGTAAAAAGAAAACTCTTGGTGAAACGAAAGACTTTACATGCAGTGAAAACCAAAATGCGCTTGGATTTAATGAATCGATTGAGTGATTTACTATATTGCTTATTTTCATACGTTAGGCTCAAGCGATAAGCGATGTCTTTAATTTTCTCTCTCATTTCTTCATCTTCTTCATTTACTTTAGATGCAATGAATATTATGGCAAAAAATGAAACACTGTGAAATAAAAACGATGTAGATTTGTCTAGATGTGATACATCACCAGAATATTCAAAATATCCTAGAAGTTTCGAAAACGCTGAAAATACTGCTGCAAATTGGGAACATAAAAGCCAAAATATCGGTACTGATAGCGTGGATTCCGTAAAGGAAGCGAATGTGTGCAAAATGTCATATTTATTCAAGAAAATTTGGACAATTCTTTGCTTATCAGGAATATAAACCAAGGTTTTCAGCAATTCAGTGCATTGCTTTATCATTTGACTCAAAATTAAACACAACTGAATGTAGAATAAAGTTATAAGAACAGGAGTTACAAACATAAATATTCTTGAGAACACAACATAAATTAAAACACATGTAAACTTGACCGGAAAACTTTCAGTTATATCAGATTCGGTAATTACGACATGAAACCACATTTCTGTCTCTTCAATATTTATGCTGAATAATTTGACTATTATTCCTAAATATATAAGACAAAAAAATAAAAAAGCTATCGTAAGAAAATTGATTATAAATTTACATTTAGATAATGCAAATGAATTTCTTTTGTAGACATGCTCCATTGCTTTTGATACTTTTGCAATGTTAGCTCGTCTAAAGTACATCATGTACCAATTTATAGTAATGAAACATATAAAAATTAAAATAGATAAGACAAATTTCAGACACCTTAAACTTTTGCATACGTTTTCCACATCTTTTATCATTGTCCTTATACCGAATATAATGATCAGTTGCCTAAATATAACCATAAATACGTGAAACATACTAAATATTTTTCTATTTGTATATTTATATGTGATTGGAATTCCTAAAATATATAAAGTAAGAAGAAGTACTTGTGAATTTGCAAATTCATTTATAAATGCACTTATCTTGATTTCATACAGTTTTTTAATTCTTTGCATCATGTTCATTGCTTAAAGTCAGCCTGAAAGTAGCTAATCACCTTTTAGATGTTCTTTCAGAGAACTGTTTTTTGTTTGATTAATTTATCTTTTCCGAGGCAATTCAAAAAACAATATCATTATATTGTTCATGAATTGTTTTCCTTTTGATACTCATAAATTCATTTTGATACTCAAGTATTTCATTCTCCTTTTAAATGAATCTGTTATTTCTACTCTATTAACACAGTACGAAGTTCGTTTGCCAGTGGCCCTCAGGTTTCTTCAGAGTGCGACGTAGAGTAAAAATCAGTCAAATCAATATCTAATACCTTTTACGAACTTAATCTCTCCCAAACGTTGAATTGATGTTCCTTCCACAGAAAGAACACTTCGCTTTTTTTAATGCAGAAATTTTTTCTTTGACATGCGCGGTAAGTCGATTCAGATATCGATTTCCGAAGAATTTCTTTTGAATAATTTTGCGAGTAATAAAAAGATAAACTGTATATTTTCAGCCAAATTTAAAGACGGCCTCTATTAATGTTTAAAAAAATAGAAATCCAATTTGAAGCATGTTTTGAGGTAAAGAAATACTTCGATGTTAAATTTATTAATACTATTTAAAAATGTATACCCTTTAAATGTATGCCCTTACAATGTGTTCTCAAATTTTAAAAATATTCAATAGATTTGTACTTTTTAAATTTTATTATAAAATACAAAATCAATTTGAGTAAAAAATATACAATGAAAGATATTAAAAATCAATTGAATTTTTAAAACTGAAATAAATATTGAAATAGGTTGCTTTTGAAACGATAGTGGATAACAATATTCTATCTGAAAACATGTTCTGAAGCTGGTCATGTTCTTTAACCATCGGATAAAAGACCCGTTAAAATCATCCGGGATTCTTTTTAGTACATTTTAAGTTTTCACAATGTTAAATTAATTTAACGCCATTTTTGTAAAATTTTAAATTCTCTGCTCTACTGAATTTTTAATGCTCTCAGTTTGTAAAAACGAAATCAATCAAGGTTAACAAATGCTATAATTTCCAGTTAGAATATTCATATGCTTTAAATCGATATTTTCCATGGGCTCACTGCAGAGTTGTGGAGATCTTTTGATACAGTTAATATGAATTGTTAAAGCATATTATTGAAACCATCAGGAGCGAAGTTATTAGTTTATACATTTTGTCTATACAATTACAAGAAAAAAAAACATTTTCAAAAAAATGTTTTTAAAAAAAAATTACTTTCCATGATATATAAAATAAATGTCCTATTAATATTTATATTAATAGGTGTTTATTATATTTATATTTATTTATAATTATTTATATTAAGATTTATATTTATATCCTTATTCTATATGAAAAAAAACACACAATTTTTTCTTCATAGAATTCATAGAATAAGGATAGTTTATGATTTCTTAAGAATAAATAAGTATTACATTAAAGAAAAAATATATTATAAAATCTAGTTTTTAAATCTTTTATATTTTCAAATACTCATTGTTTTACAAAATATATGAAAAAAATTAAAAATCGTAGTTTAATTAAAGAATATTTAACAATTTCACGTAAGCATGACAGGTTTTTGCATTTACTTAAGAAACTTATTTTTGTGATTAAGAAAATTCTCCTGATTATATCAGAATATAATACACTCGTCCAAAACCAAGTCCACAAACATAAAATCTGGGAAAACTGATGAACTATTTACTCTGTTGTTATGAAATTTGGCACAGAGACATATTACAATGTCAGAAAGAATATAGCAACATAAAAATATGGAAAAGATATTAATTGTGAATTACGATTCAAATCATGTAAAAAAGTGGGAAATCATGAATCAGAGTAAAGCATGTACCTTGGGAAAAGTCGGTCTAATATGGTGTGTGACCATTGTGACAGCTTCGCAACAAGCTGCCAAACTGTTTATTAAGGTTTCAATAAATATTTGTGGCAACAAAGCCCCTTTTTCGCAAAAGTGTGCCTTTTAAATCCTCGGGATTCCTGGGAGGGAAGCTACGCTGAAAAGTGGCCCTTTCTAGACCATTCAAATCATATTCAGTAGAAATGGGATCCTGAAACCCGAGGGTCAATCCATTCGGCAAATATCCACTCCTTCATGAAATTCTTCAACAATGTGAGTTCTGTGTGGTTGCGCATTATCGCCCATTAACATATAATCAGGGCCCATAGCACCCAGAATAACCTCACATAGGCTTCCAGGATCTCATCCCTATAGCGCTATGAGTTGGCAGTACCCGTATCGAAAACATACAGGGGTGTACAATTGCCTAACATCATGCCACCACATACAAGGATTAATTTGCCACCAAATCTGTCTATTTCTAATACGTAGAAAGGGATGAAAGCAAGTTTCATTTTCTGTCCAGGTGAAGACTCGACAAGAATCACTTTGTCTTGTAGATGAGTTAGTCGCGAATAATATATGGGATAAATAAAAATATTATTTAAAGTTGATTCATTATTTTAAAATGATTAAAAATAACAGAAGAAAACTATTTTCGATCGTTAAGCTTTTTATTCATGTTCTTCCATCAGCCGTAATATCGACAACTCTGTTGTTGCCAGATCAGAAGAACTAAAGTTACAAAAACAAAGATAATATACAAATAGAGATGCAACATTACTCCTTCCCCAGTAACATAGTTACGATACAATATGCAATAAAAGTGGTAAAATTTTAAATTGACATGCAATACATACAAATAAGGTAAAAATACAACAAATGAGAATCATACAAAATAATATGCAACTAATTTCTGTAACGGGTTGGAAACGTTATGTGTCTACCATAGCGTGTAGTTGTTTTTTGGACATCTTTTTCCAGCAAATCTGGTGGCTGTTTTTCAATTTTTGTTTGTACAATCAGTTTTTTTGTCGGGTGGAGTTGGTGCACGTTCTGATTGTTTGAGATGATCAGGATTATCACCATCAGTTAACAACAAATATGCAGGTTTTAATCTGTCTACAGATATATTGATGTCCTTGCCTTTAATTGTCACAGTAAAATATTTGTCGTATCTTTTTGCCACTGGGAACGGTCCATCTTAAGGAGGTTCAAATGGTTTTTTTTACTCTGTCGACATGTATGAACACGTGTGTACTGGTAGGCAAGTCTTTATGGACAAAGTGTTTTTGAGAAGGTTGTCGGCGAGTTTTCAGTGGTTATAACTGATCCGTTTGTTTCTGTAATTCTTCCGCAAACGTATCTGTATCCAAGATGTTTTTCGGTTTCTTGAAAAATTCTCCTGGTATTCGGATAGTTTGTCCGTAAACCATTTGTGCAATGGTGTAATTTGTGTCACCACGTAGAGCCGATCGTAATCCTAACAATACCGTTGGTAAAGTATGTGTCCATTTAACTGACAGCAACAGTCTGATACATTTCGATTCATCACTGAACAGAACACGTCCCCATTCTTGTGATGTTCTCATCTGCTGCTTTCAGCTCCACGATATCCAGTCTTTCTCGCTGGATGCATTCAAAGGAATGCTCCTGACTGGACGCTGAGGGGTAAAGGTCAATTCTGCAAGACGGCTGTGGACTATTTGCCAGGAAATTTTTCGTCCAGGCGCAGCAGCAAGGTCACGAGAAAGCAGAGGAGTCGTTGACTGCCTATGCCATTATGCGTTTAGTGTCAAGTAGTGATCTTGTGCAGATGTCCATGCTTTTTATCGACCTTGGCCGATCTTCCTGGTGACAGTACCACTTGTTTGGAATTGATTCCATAACCGGATGACCACTTTCGGGCCACATGTAACCATCTATCCACCTCCACTTGAGACTGGCCAGCTTCAAGCCTGCCAAAGGCCTTTCCATTTCAAGGAACTATTTAAACGATTATGAGAATTCAATCTCACTGCTAACAGAATAACTTGTTTGTTTTGATGCAACATTCAGAAATTGGTGGCAAAATTCCCACATGCTTTAACGGTCTCAATTCAGTTTAGTTCTGCAAAAACTAATGGTTAACAACATCTTTTCCTAAACTGATGATTGATATTGTATACTACACGTTCTTCAAAATATATAAAATACAAATTCTATCAGTTTTACTAGAGGCATTTTAAAATTACGATGAAAAACATGTTTGTGTTCTTAATTTTTTACATGAGTATACTTCAAAGATTTATCAAAAATAAGATTAAAATAGAAAGACATATTGGAAAGTCATTCAAGAGTTGATTTAAGGAAAAGGGTGTCATTTATAGAACTGTCCTTATTTTTAAGTTAAATATTGGATTAAATGTGAAATATTTTACTTAATAAAAAATCAGAAGAAAAAAATAATCATAAAATAAGTAAAAAATATAATTATTAAAGGGAAAAATTTAAAAAGCATTTTCCTATTTGATTTTTTTTGAATAATTAGTATTCAAAATCCTTTGATGCCGCCCATCCGGTATAGTGGTCAGTGAAGCTGACTGCGGTGCCGTAGGGACTGGGTTCGAATCCCGGAGAAGGCATGGATGTTTGTGTTGTAATCCTTTCTTCTGTCTGTGTTGTATGCTCCCGTATTATACATTGCATGGTGCACGGGGTTTATAAATGTTAAAAAGAAATCCTTTGATGTGTAATATTTGTTGTGAATTAAACATTTACATTTGATTTCTAGAATATTCATTGCAAAATATAAAGGGTTATAACAGGGGTGAGCAGACTTTTACATGACACGGTCTACTTCTGATTTTTACTTACTTCTTTCTGAAAAAAAAAGAAAGAAAGAAAATAATGCAACAATATTTTTTTTAAGAATAATAATACAAAATATGAACTTATCTACATAACTACAATAAAAGACTTACACTTTTAAAACTGCGTTTTAAGTAAAACTAAAAATACAAACATAATATTATACCCTTAAATTTAATATTAAATGATACATTTATTATTAAACAGTTCAAAATACATAAAAAATAAATCATTTTTATTTAAAGTTAGTTCTCGTAGTTGGTCTCATCAGAAGACTTAGTCTGCATACTATCCGTACCAATCTTAAATACCTTAGTATATAATTACTAACTATTAATATTGCAATGAAACGGGAATGATACGTTGTTTTAATTATATCCATCATTAAAAATGAAGATTCTCACAGGTGGGTAGAGCGAAAGTATGATGTTAAATGAATTGCAGTTTTTTAAAATTAGGATATTTTACTTCGTCCATTAGATTTCAAGAGTTATTCTTTTAAAATTGCGTCCTTCTGAAGGAAAAAAATTGTGTTTCAAAAGTGATAAAGAGACTGTTTAACATATTTCTCTTTCCACTATTTTGCTTTTCCGTGCTTATTTTGTAGTGTGTAAGCAACCATGACTCTTTTAGACACCGTACCTCTAGAAACCTCTAAAAACTGGGATGTTTTGATCACACTTGCTCCAGTTAGACGGCTCCTAAACTTTGATCTCTTCGAAAATCTGAGAGATCCAACATTTTGCGATTTTAAAAAAATATTCAAGTCCTACAGAACTCCAATAAAGCTAACGAATATTACCAGAATATATACATTTCTATTTATAAAAAAATCTGGTAGCTATGGCCGCGGTAGCTTAGTGGTCAAGCTAACTGATTCGAGGCAGGCGTGTCATGAGTTCGATACCATTATCCCATTATCACTGTAGACCTGCCGTGTAGGGGAGCGATGCCCGTTAAATCTGTCGAGAGCTCAAACGTCCTCCCGTTGGTGTGGTGTAGCAGTTAGGAGAGGGGGTGCCAGCTCAGGTGTCGTCCGCGTCACTTGACCATGGTTCAAAATTACGCGGACCATCACCAAAAGCCCTCGTGTAGCTGAACAGTGCGACGTAAATATTCATTCACTCATTCGGCAGCTATGCTTACGAAGTGCATTCAAAAATATCACTTTTATTCACGGGTGTTTCCAGTATTTTGATAACCACCTGTGTTTCTTTTAGTATGTACGTCTAAGATCTTTTGTGAAGGCGGTCACCCCGAAATGTTTTGGCAGTCCACCGGTCGACCGCGATCGACTTAATGCTTACCCCGGGGCTATAAGGTATTAAAAATTGAAACTAAATAAATCTATTATAGCTGGGACATGAAATGCCAGTAGGCTATTATTTTTATAGTTGTAAGCTAGCAACAAATCTTTAAAACTGTAATAATCTGTATTATTTTAAGGAATAATTAAATAATAAGCTTGTTCATGTAAATTAATAACAAAACACATGTAGGAAGCGAATATTTTCATAGTTTATTTGTTAATTTATATTTATAGTTTAAAACATATAAAAATAAGGAAATAATACGCACTGTTGTCTATTTAATGAACGAAAGTAAAATATGCAGTAAATTAAATCCTCTAAAATTATCTTGTAATTTTAGAGCTTGTTCGTATAAAAATACAGTTATAGTTTTTTGTGGGATATGGAGCAACAAAGGTTATTATCCCGTATAAAAATATGCCTATTATGAACTTTAACCAAGAAGCAGCAACAAAAAAAAGGGGGGATTGATATAAATATATATTTTTAAAGTATTATTTGATTTCATTTAAAAAGAAAAATGTTTCAAAGTTTCAAGTGATATTTCTGCATAATTCAAATGTTTTTCAATACAACTCTTTTGCTATGCTTGTCTCCCGTTGGTGTGGCGGGGAAGTTAGGAGAGAGGGTGCCTACTCAGGTAATGTCCTCGTAACTTGATTGTGGCTCAACGTTATGAGGTCCGTCACCAGTGGCGTAACAGAGAATATTAGGGCTCACCTGCAAAATCAGGTTTTGGATCCCAAGCCCAAATACTTACTTGGAGTCAGTCAGGCTTTGGAATTCCTGGGCCTCACGCAATGCGGGATTGCGGGGGTGTACGTTACGCCACTGTCGCTTCAAAATGCGACTGTAAATGTTTCTCTCTTACATTTGATATTTTAAAAAAAGCTCAGTTTTCTTCATTCCAGTTCGCCCAGTTTCAAATATCTAAAAATGATATGTATCTGTAAATGTATTCCATCTATTACTTTTATAACAAAATTGAGTTAAAATGGTAAAATTCTAAATTATTCATATGTGACCAAAATTGAAATAAAAGTAAATTTATTTTGAAAGATTTAGTGCTACATATTATTCTTTATTGACAATTACAAAAATCACCGAATTAATTTATAAACTTTATTTATTAAAAGCATCTATTTAAAACTAAAACTATTTGTTTTGCCATAAATGGATAATATGGTCAAAGTTGTTGTGTAAGATTAAAAATTATTTATCTGAAATATACTGAGCATCAAAATAGAAAATAGGCTTTAATGATATATTTTCTTGTTGAACCGTAGGTACTTTAAAACACCTTTAATTGTTAGTTGAACATTTTTGTAATGTTTTAATGTTAACAATGTAAACAAAACTCATAAATATACCGATTAAGGAATTTAAAATCTGTTTGCCTTTATCAGCTGACTTTTTTCTCGTATCTTTATCTATTTTCTCGTATCTAAATCATTTTTTTACTTGATATAAATCAAATGCTGAATAAAAATAGTTTTATCGATATTAAAACTACATTTAATTATAAAAGAATAAATTATAGAGCGTTAAAATCGACGCGTAGCGTAATTTTTTTGGCTTGAGTGCATATAATGTATTAAGATGTCTTCCTCTAATTTTTGATAATATATTTGTTAATTTTAAACAAGATGTGATAAAATTTACATCTTCACTCGTAGAGTATTCTGACTTAGACAAGATTTAAAAAAGGTAAAAGAAAATTGTTTTTAAGTGGCGTAAAAATGAAATAGAACCAGCATACAATAATATTCTTGGAATTATGAAAAACAATTCGAACAATACTTCGAAATGAGTAATACAGATCAAAGAAACTTAAATGCATAAAGTTGACACTGTCAAAGAAATAATTTTACAGATTCAATTATAGATTTTCTGAAAACATATTGATATTTTTCTGTTTTAGTCTCACTTAAGAATCTCATTTTATTTATATTCCTCTTAACAAATCTTCTTTAACTTCTTTATGATAAAATGGAGCGCCAGCCATGAAATATCGCTAAATGTGTGATGATGGATCAAAGTACTTGGGAGTTTGGAAATTTATAGCATATCAAACTACTGCATAACTACATAATCAAATAAAATACATAAAAATTAACAAGTAATATTCAAGACAAAAATTTTTGTTTTTGTTCCGAGAATATTTCAGAATTTTTACAAAGAATATAAAATATTCTAACAAAAATTGGATTTCAGTGTATCGCTTTTCCTTTTTTTAGAACAATTTAGAAAAATATCTTTGTATTTCTTCAAAATTTTGTGTTTTACGCGAGAAATTTTATTGAATATATTATAATTGTTTTTTTTTTAATATTCCCCGCAGAATTATATTGTATTGGAAAAAAATAATATAAGATAATCGAGAGAATGAAAACTTACAAAGACGAATGAAAAGACGTCAAATGATGAAAACGACTTTATAAGTAAGTGGTTAAAAATATTTAATGTATGATAAAATATTTTTAAATCAAGCCAATTTCACTTTTAAATTGTAATAAGTATTCTTGAAGTAATTATAGTAAATATTAAATGTGATCTTAGTAAAAAATATCCCTAATTATAATTAAAAAGACCGTTTCACTCGCACACAATCAAAAATCAATATACTTTTTCAAAAAAGTAATCAATACATATAAGGAAAGGACTAAATTTGTTGTATTTGTTCCCGATGCTATACGAGAAAATGTAACTGCTTCTCATATCAGGAAAGCATTTAATTAAAAAAATACCCGAGTTTTTTTTTCATAGTAAAGTTCCAAAGAAGCAATTTTATAACATTAAAAATATCTAATTAATTCAGAAGAAATTGGGTGGAAGAAAGAAATTGATTGAAATGTATTGAATAAAATATTGGATTTTTAAATTTGTTATCGGCATTACTGGAGCATGGTAAAAAATAAATTTTCTTTATTTTATTGTTTTTAAGAACAAATGTTTCCATATTGACAGTAAACACCCCATTCACGATAAAATATTCTGTTCGCTTAGTGAAAATTAGTTTATTGATAAAAACTGTGCAGTTTTTGTAAAAATTTTTTTTTATTGTGATGTTACGAGAATAATGTAAGCCGCTATTTGCTTGTATTTACAAGGAAGGAAGTATTGATGAGGGCATTGTTAGCTATCTTTTGGATATGAAAAGTAATAATCTGCAGCCTCATATGCCGTATGTTTTCATGAATAAACAGGGAATTTTCGGAACATTAATGAATTAAGGGGTCAATTTATAATCTCGGGGGGGGGGATACGATTTTTGTTAAACATTTTTTGTTAATCATACAAAAAACGATTTTAATCTTTTTATTTTTTGGGGGTTTTGAATGGAAAATTCGAAAAGAAATAAAAACTCAAATTCATCTAAGTTAGTGTCAGAATCTGAGTTTCTGAATAATTCGCATAATTCACATTCACTCAGTGGGATATCTGAATGCATATGAACATCATGTAGCGAAGTCGTCCTCCTCTAATTCGAAATGTTGTCTTCATTCCTTTTCGAATTTGTTTCTCATTTACAAAGTAATACCGAGAAACTATTCTATTCTTAAAAGTTTCATCAAACGCGATCACCTTTAGTTTGAAATTAACCGTGTAAAATTAACCCTTCCCTCTCATTAAAAAATGGCGCAGAGTGTAAGATAGCACACAAGTGGATAAGGAGTGATAGTGGATAAAAATGTATGGGGAAAATGTATTAACTTCAGATAGGATAAACAGAAACAAAACTAAAGTGGTTAGCGTCTGGCGTTTTACTTCACAGCAATTTGAAAAATATTTGACCCATTATACTTGTTTGGTAACATTTTTTGCCAATCACGGCAACAAATTTGAAAATTACAAGATTCTTTTTTCTAATACGGTGTTTATACAAGTTTTGAGTAAATTTTTGAAGAAAAAATTCGCTTTCAACGTATTTACGGATCGGCTTATATTCTGAAATAGGCGGTTATAGTAGAAACCATACACGAAATTGTACACGGAAATTGTAGAAGTTGCAGCTTCATAACCTTAACATTTTGTTACAAGTTTGAGAGCTTAATGTTTGAAGAATGTAAACAAAACACACAGTTTTTCTTACTATAGTTTTATTATTCTTTTTGAATTCTGGCAAGGAATATTATAAAATTCTATTTAATCATTTGCGCATTCTTTTCATAAAAGCCGCACAAGATAATATATTATTTTGATAAGTACTAAAGTATTGCATAACATGAAAAAAAAATGACATTGACCTCAAAAACAACTCTGGTGATTATATTTTCATGTGAACTTCATTTAAATAAGTCTAAATTCTATTCGTACGTTTTACATTTCATCCACCATGATATATTTTTAAAACTAGTATTTTTTGAAAGCATACTAGAGAACACGTTGTTTTATTTTATAAACAAAAGAGGCGAATAAAATCTTTTTTTCTGGATAGCACACTTTCTTTTACGTTTAAGAAACATAGTTTCTCAGCTTACTTTTTAAAATAGTGAACTTTGAGTCTCGATACGAAAATCGAGTCATGGATTTGAGTTTCGTATTCATTAAGAAATAGTGAAGCAGAA
This sequence comes from Trichonephila clavata, assembly GCA_019973975.1. Taxonomy (NCBI): domain Eukaryota; kingdom Metazoa; phylum Arthropoda; class Arachnida; order Araneae; family Nephilidae; genus Trichonephila; species Trichonephila clavata. The sequence goes on along the minus strand of BMAO01018455.1, from coordinate 36,699 downwards.
TAATGGAAGTTGCGACTCATTAAATCAAATTGGGTCTGAAATCCTCAAATGGCGCAATACGGAAACTCGGAAAGAAGTTATAAGACCGATCTGATAGAGGTCCCAAATTGCAAGACCTATCATCAGTAACTATAACCCTTGCGTTGCTCTTGAATAGGGCTTGATCCTATTTTAGTCCACCCCAGGTTTTTTAAAACATTTTTTTTGTCGCTAGTGTGGGTGATAAGTTTTACAAATTAGCTACCCTTCTTCGTTATTAGGGATCTTTAGTTCGATGCAATTTGTAATTGCCAACCGCGGTAATTAGCTTTGGTCACTCTACTATCATATAACAGCGGTAATAGAACTAGTTGCCTCTTTTCCGCACTTAATTGTTAACTAATAACTATATGCGAGTGCCGGTTGCTGTGTAGAATAATTCGAGTGCCGGGATTAGCAGTTTTTTTAAAATTCTTTGGAAGAAAAAGGAAATTATTAAATGCTAGAAGGTTTGATTGCCCAAAACATGAATGTATCCGAAGTGTGGGAAAAGTAATCGGAAGAATGCATTTGATCTCTGGCGTAGCTGGTTTTGAGTGTACTGTGTATCAAAATTCCTTGGGCGCCCCATTTTTGGGGCCCCAGAACATGTTAAGATTCTTTGCTTACATATGTAGGGGGAAAAGGAGCTTGTAACTACCGCCGTATCATTGATACGGTGGTAGCTATACACTTGTATTTGATAGAGATGCCATTCGAAAGAAGGAGTGAATCTACGGGATGTGTTAAAAAGCCCACAAAGAAAGGTACATGGTTCAGCAAAAATAATTTGAGTCACTTTTAAATGTTCTTAATACCTTTTAAGAAGCAAAATTTAAATGAATTTGTTCTTAGTCATAAAAATTTTCCGGTTTTGCTCCTTCAGTCAAAACGCTGTGTTTTTTCCAGTTTCCCTAGGCTTGACTTTGAAAAACGTGCCTTGGCGCCTTTTGGCGCGGCTTGAAAAAGTAACCAAGGAACGGGTTAAAATAGGGTTTTACCGGGTCATTTTTCAAGTATTAAAAGTATAAATGTTGATTATTCAATTGCAAAAATAGATAAATCAACCACAAAAAGTTGTTGACAGATGTACTCCTAATTAAAATGTTTATGTATAAATCAATTCATTCTTATCCTTAATCCTTTATCTACCGACGGTACTTATAAATACCATTCACTTTAAGAGAGAGAGAGAGAGAGAATATTAACGTCGCACTGATTAGCAACACGATGGCTTTTGGGGACGGTCCGCGTAATTTTGAACCATGCTCAAGTGACGCGGACGACACCTGCGCTGGCACCCCGCTCTCCTAACTACCACACCAACGGGAGGACGTTTGAGCTTTTGACAGATTTAACGTGCATCGCGCCCCTACACGGCGGATCTTTAGTGGTACTAGGATCGAACCCATGACATGCTAGCCATGATCCGATGCCTAGATCACTCGGCCACTCCATTCTCTTTAAGGTTACATAGAAATACGAAATACATTAGATTACATAGAAATACATTTTTACGAATACTCTGACGAAACTTAACAGGAGTATTATTTTAAATTCACTCTTCCAAGATATATATGTCAGCACGGGTTCTATGGTGAGTATTTTAGTGGGGAAGGCGAATAGTTTTATAGCAGAAATTGCACTTTCAACTGACATTTTGATCGGATTGCGAAGATTGTCATTTTGTTCCGAAAAAGTAGTTAATGTCGAACGGTAAATGTCTAATTATTTTTGTATGTTAATTAAGACCTCAGAAAACAATTTGACTATTTATTTTAAGTAAACATTGTATATAATTAATTTTACAATTGAACATTTTTAATTGATTAATTAGCTCTAATGGATTAAATTCCCCAAAGTTGAATGTTTTGTTTAGGCATATCCCTTAAATTTCAATGTAGTGATTAAAAAAAAATATTGCATGAAAAAAACTGCAGTAAATCATGATGCGGTAGATAAAGGGTTAAATCTATTCCATCATCTGTAAAAGAAAACTTCGTACTTATGTATTATGCCGTCGACCAATTTTACGAAACGAAAAGATATCGCCAATTCAAAAAATTTCGCAAAGTTCTGTCGTCGTTGTTATTATTAATTTCGAGCATGCACAGGAACGGTTTCAACTACTAGTTGTATATCGCAGCATTTGGCGACATCTTTTGATTTGAGGAAATTAGTCGATTTTATAACACGTAAGTACCAAAATCTACTTTTTTCGGGAATCTAATTATAAAACTATGTTTTATCTCTTAAGCTACATAATTGTGTTCTTTTCCCTGGATTCCTTATTTAATAGCGGTGAGTTTAATTGATTTAAAATCTAATAAATAAACACTGCGTTTTAAATCATTTTAAAACAAAATCAAATTACCTTTTTAGCTATATTATTACAGTGTTGTTATTACATATGCTACATAAATAAATCCGGATTTTGGTGACTAAGGTCACAGTAGCCTAGTAGTCAAGGTAATGGACTCGCGGCCGGTGTGTTATGAATTCAAGTCTAGTACCGCTGAAGACAGGCCGGCAGAGGGGCCGTTGCACTTTAAATATGTCTAGGCTCAAATGACCTCTCGTTAGTGTGGTGACAGCTCAGATGTCGTCCTCGTCACTTGACCGTGGTTCAGAATTACGAGGTCCATCGCCAAAAGCCCTAGAGTAGCTGAATAGTGTGATATTAATATTCACTCACTCGCATGAATGATTGATTATTTTGTAACAGATGAATAAAAAAAACCCCGTTAGTTTGTTCCCCTACCAAGAGGAAATTGATTCGTTACAATATTTCTTTAATATTTTTTCAATTTTTTTATTTCCAGGTTCATAATTGCAATTTTTGGGAGATTTTAATCATTATTATTTATTTATATTATTCTAGTAATTTTTAGAATTAAAAAATACAGTTTTCAATTAATGTGTGTGGTGTGTATGAAGTTAAGTATAGTTCAATTTTTTCCCTAGCCGGTTGTTTCTTTTGAAATTTTTACCTTCAGTACCAAAATCATGCGAAATGTTAAAAATACTCATTACATTAAAAGTCTCAGGTTTATAATTATAACATGATCTATAAAAAAAGGAAGAATGCTTTAAAATTGTTTTACTTACATTCAAAATTAATTTTTCGTAAATTTTTAAAAGATGTATCAAGTCTGCGAGTGGCTGAGAGTAAATTTTTCATAGTTTATGTTATGTGTTATTTTTATTAATTTAATCATGAGTACTTGAGAGAAACCAGACACTCAAGCAAAAGAGCTATAAACATAACAGCTTTACTATTTAATTAATAAATTAATACAATCTCACATCGAAAGATATATGAAAATGAACATGATAATAATTAACTCAATAGAAGTGAAAAGCAAAAGCAAGTAAAGCAACTTATATTTCGCAAGATTATAAAACTATTCGAAGTAAGGTATAGTTTACATATTATGCATTTGTGCTTGTAAAATCTGGTATCATTTTCAGTTATATATATAATTATTAAACTTTCACTGTAAAAAAAAGAACAATTATGTTTTATCTTGCTCATTATATTAATGAATTCACTTGGATAGATATAAGAATGTCATTATGTACCAAATTGGAGAGAGAGAAAATGCAGTTCAGCTCCCTTTTTCATATTTTCATTAGTAAATTCGGAAAATCGACATGAAATTTCTAGATGAATCAGAGCAATATAGTATATGATAAAATTATAATAAAAGAACCACCCGAACAAATATTATAAATTTTTAAAGTAAATATATATTTTCAAGCGACTTACATCTTGTAGCGTATAATTAAATTGAAAAATATCAAGCACAAAAGACAATTTTTGTTAATAATATTTTTGCATTTTGTGGATTGTTTTACAAATGAAAATAAAATCTTTTGATAAATTTGTAATGAGGAAACATATAAGACTTAAAATTAAAAAATACTTCTTAAATTTAATTTTGAAAGGAAAGATCATAGTTCACAAAGGGTAATTTAAGAGAAAAAAAAACGTAAAACTAGTTGTAAAATGATGTAGGAACTAATGTCTTAAAATTCTTCACACAATTTAAAATACTACATATGTATACACATTTAACTAATTTTAAATGACCTTTTCACGGCTAAGGAAAACATTTTCTCCATTTGAAAATTAGCGTATTGTATTTAATGATAATCTTATTTGCATTTTTAATGCAAAATGTCATATGCCGAAAGCAATTACGTAAACGTGGAGGCTTAGATGAAAATAAAACCTGTCAAATCCATGACACCAATTAAACATTCAAAAGCTGTATTCTTATTACTTATTTCAGTTTGTTGTTGTTTTTGTTCTTGTTACTAATGCCACCGTTCTCTGACGGTGTCAAATCGAGGCCTAACGAAATTCATCGGGGCATTGGGCTAGGTGTATGCCTGTCGTTATCTGTAGTTTTGAGCACCATACAGGTGACAGTACGAGTTGGCTAGGTTCCACCCCAATTTTGAGAGAGAAACCCTAGGGGTGCTCAGGGGCACCTCCCTTTCCACCAAACTCACGAGAGGACTTGTGGTTTGGCGGCTATTTAGAGTGGCCACATGCCGCAAAGGCACCATTTATTTACAAACATCAATGCAATCTCCAGTATTCGAACCCAGGACCTACGGCACAGCAGTCAGCGTCTCTAACTTCTATACCGGATGGGCTGCTAAATTTACTGTGTCATGTTAGAATACATTATGCTGACTGCTGTGCCCTAGGGCATAGGTTCGAATCCCGGAGAAAGCATGGATGTTTGTAAATGCATAGCGCTTTTATGGTATGCGGGTACTCATCGCCTCAAGTCCTCTCGTGAGGTTGATAGAAAGAAAAGAGTAGTGAAAGGCCTCTGATCACATCCTCGGTGTCCCCCTAAAAATTTGGATGGAAACGCCAAATCGTACTGTCACCTTTATGGTGCTCAAAGCTACGACTGGCGTACATCTAGCTGCCTCGATGAATTTCATGGGCCTCAATCTGACACCGTCAGACAATTGGCATTAGAAACAACAACAGAATACATTTTTTGCGTTTTCTCATTTTTATGTTGCTTGTGTGGTTTAAGTATGATTTAATGCCATAATAAAATATTTGTGAACGAATGAGATAAAACTACACTTATATCTAAATTGAGTTTACACACTGATCCAAAGAAGCTACATATTGTAATGTACATTTATTTACGGTTTTCATTTATTTTACGTCTTAATAAACTAAAATAAAAAAAATTTACTCTTAGCAATGTTTTAGTCCTGTAAGGGTTAAAAACTAATATTACAAATGTAAGCAGAGTATATCCACTTTTTTAAGAACACACATAAATTTTTTACCTTAATGATAAAAATTCCTCTTTATCTTTTGCAAAATATGACAATGGACTTAAAACTATATTTGTGTATAATAATAATAATTATTATTACTAAGATGTACCCAGTTGTAAAATGAGCAAGTTATAAGAAATCAAAACACCAACTGAAGTGAAAAGGAAACTTTTGGTGAAACGAAAAACTCCGTAGGCCGTGAGAACCAAAATTCGTTTCGATTGAATAAATCGAACGAGTAATTCACTGTGTTCTTTCGTGTACTTCGATAGGCTTAGCTGAAAAGCAACCTCTTTCGCCCTTTCTCTCATTTCTTCATCTGTGTTGTTTACCTTAGAAGCAAAAAACATTATACCAAAAAACGACATGCTCTTAAATGCAGCAGTTGTAAAATTATCCACATCAAATACAGGTTCGAAATAACTAAAAAATCCAAGAAATTTTGAAAAAATGGTGAATATTATAATCAAATGCGAAGTTAAGAGCCAAAATATTGGAACAGAAAAGGCCGATTCCATTAACAGAACACACATGTGCACTGTTGTATAGTCGTATATAAAAAGACGAACACTTGCTTGTTTGTTTGATGAATGCGTCAAAGTTTTCAGAGATTCTTTACATAGTTTTATTAAGTGGTTAGAAATCAAACACCACTGAATGTAGAACAAAGTTAATAGGACTGGAATGACAAATGAAAATATTCTTGAAAATATAATGTAAATGATGATTGATATTAGCTTAGTTGGAAAGCTTGCTGTCATATTATACTTCAGTGTTACATCTTGAAACCAGACATCCATCTCTAGCCTGTTCATACACCAGATATAGATGATAATAGCTAAAGTTAAGAGACATATGACCAAAAATACTATTATGAACAAATTAATCAGAAATTTATATTTATTTATTAGGAGTCTATGCTTTTGTTTGAGATATTCGCCACACTTTACTAAATTTTTGATGCACATTCTTCGTTGATAAATAGAATACCAGTTTATTATTAATAAAAATTGCCAAATAAATAAAGAAAAGACAACTTTTGTGCATTTTATATCGCTGCATTTGTCTTTCAATTCATTTGTGTATATCAGAGAATTGTGTGTAGAACTTGAAATTAGGATAATAATAAATATTACGTGCAGAATACTAATTTTGTTCTTATATTTAGATTTTTTAATCACCGGAACTCCTAAAATGTTTAATGTTAGAATAAGCAAATCGGACGCTTCAATTTTCTTTTTGGTACATTTCATCATGGTTCTAAACTCACTTCTAAGATTTTCTTTACAGGAATGTAACTGTGTCTTTAGTAAAATCATCCATATTTTTCTGTTAACTGTCCCTTACTTGGCAAATAATGTATTCAATTTTCTGAATTAAATAAACTCTTTTCCACTGAGAGACACGTTTCCACTGAGAAACACTTTAAAGTTTCAGAAAATTCCTTTTTTGCATTTTTCGTTTTACGGCATTGGATCTAGAGCTTATTTTTTTAAAAATGAGGTCATATCATAACTAAATGCTTCAAATATTGATGGATTTTTGATACATCTTATTCGTTTTCTTCATTTTATGAAGAAATTTCTTTCAAGACATGCGCATTAATGAAATATTGATCCACAAAAAAAGCTTTCTTAATTATTTAAGTGATTAATACATGAGCAAATGTAAACAAGAGAAAGTATATTCGATGTTCGAAAATGTCTCCTTTTATTCCCATTTTTGAAGTACTTTTTCTCCTAATTTTAATTTAAAATCTCGTGATAATTTTTGAGAGAAATGTTTTTTATCGAAATTAATTCTTTTATGGGGTCTCAGGGATGTTAATTTTCTCTAGAGGGCTGAAAATATAAACAATATTCAAATATATATAACTCTTTGAAATTAAAATTAATTAATTCGAATCTTTTGTACCTTATTTATAAAGGAATGGGGCTTCAAAAAAGTGTAAAATGTTTAAAATACAAACATAATTTTAAAAATTATAAGCATATGAAAATAAGAAATATTTATACAAGAAATATTAATTAAATTTTACGTTGCGCATGCTGTTTTCTAAAAAAGTAACTTTAATTATTAGCAAAAGGTTGATTTATAAAGTTAAATGTATCCTGATTACAATGTAGTATTTTTAAATAAATAGAATAATAAATTATATTTTTTAAAAAAATAAAAAAATTACATTTTCAAATTTTTTTCTTAAAATTTCAATATTTTTCAAATATTTTCAAAAACAAAAGATATATTATTCTTAAATTAGTAGGGTTTAAAGAGTATGATGCATTTTATAATTCTATAAAGTTTAATACATCAAAGGCTACTATTTTAGAAAATAGCGTTTGCAACGCAAAAATTACTTAATATTTATTTCAAAATTATTTCTTATTTGCACATGTACTTTTATAATTTGCAAAATTATAATAAAATTTCAAAACAATAATAAAATAAAAATAAATAAATAAAAATTAAAAAATAATAATTAAATTAACACCTCTGAGACCCCTTATACATTACTTTGACCGATTTGTCGTTTTCTTTTTGAGTAGTTCAATGTTCGAAATAGAATGAATTCGAAATAGAATAAACTTTTCATTTAAAACTAAGACGTAGCAAACAAGAACACATGCTCACGCATAAGAACATACTGAATTTTTTTTTTGTAATCTAAGATTTAATCGAATTAATCAATAAAAGCAACAGCTTTTTTTATTACATGTCAAAAACACATTAATTCGAATTCTAACAATCAACTTCCGAATCCTGCATCGAGATTCATGACAAAAACCTTTTGCAACAAAGCTTAAAATTTTACCAACTTTTGCAACAAAGATTAAAAAGTCGAATGATTAAATAACAGAAAATAAAATAAAAAGTAAGAAAAATTAGAGCGCCATAAGTTATTAATTCCAAACAGATGGCAATAATATGAAAAAGAAAATAATTTCCAACGTTAATAGATGTATTAAAAATTAATTCTAAGAACACATATTTTGTATTTATGTACTACATATTTTGATTTTTATTCAAATCTAAATCAATTGCGTAATTTCTTTTTTATGTATAGCAACCTCTTCGAGTCCAAGGGGCAGGTATAGAACCATAGTAGGAGGCAAATAGAGCGAATTATCCAATTTCTTTTCCAACGACTTTTTAAAAATGCTACGAGTGTCAGTATAAAATCTAGCCTAAAGTAATTTTCACGGTTTTTTTTTTTCATATTTATTTTAAGCTTTTCTGAAGCATCTCCAAATGAAAGAAAGTAAGATTGCAACATAGCTATTGGAATACAGTAAAATTGTTCGAATTTTGAAAACAAACTTGGTTTAAAAGAAATGTCTTTTTTTCATGGCACAACATGATTGTAGACATCACCTCTGTTCAAAATTTTTTTAAAAAAACTGATGACTTTAAATTGGCTGAATGGTTTTAGTTAATACATATTTATGCTCTCACAAATATTTAAACCATTTTAAATCAAGATTTATTCTCGGGAAAAAGGCAAACTAATAGCTTTTAAAATAGTTTTATAGGAATGGTAAAAACTGAATTTTTTTATTAAGAAATATTTACTACAAACATAAACATAATTTTTTGTTTAAAAACTTTTATTTATATATGTTACCGTCAAAGTGTGAAATCCGTTATTTCTTATAATTACTAGGTATTTCATGAAATAACTAGACAAGTCAGTTAAAGTATGTAAAATTATTAAATTCTACTATTTAACTATGTATTCTATAGAATAACGATTACTTGATTGTTAAGGTATGAAATAAGACACTCGAAAGTTCTTTGAACCGGCTCTAACTGCTTTAGGAAGGAGTTTTCGGAATAGGAACTAGAGATGGATGAATAAAACAGTTTTACTCTAGATATCAGTTCAGTATATGTCAACGAGAATTAATTTCCAATTGAAGAAGTTCTAAATATTGACACAACGCTTCGATCTGTTGCAACAGCTTAAACTTTCGGTACTGAACAAGGATTTAAAAAGTCCTCGTGTAAAAGAAACGTGTAATGGTAAAAAGTGACTTGTTTCAAAAATAATAAGCAGCCCAATCCAAAGTGTCATCACAGCACTCATTGATCTAATAAATAATGAAAAATAAAATAAAGGGATTTCATGAAATTTAAATTAATATTCTCCTACATTTTTGCTTAAAAAAGTTTACACAATAGTTTTTATGAAAAAACAGTTTTTCTTCCCAGCATGTATTTTCATTGATAATGTTTAAATATTATCTATTTTTGCAGCATATTCTTTTTCTCCTTCCTGTTTAACTAATGCTAGCAATATGAGCAATAATAAGTTATATTATCTCCTTTCCCTATTATTTATCAATTATTCATCAACACAAGAGATAAAATCTATTTTTCGAGAGATTTTAGCTATTTGCGATCAATTAATTTATAAAATATCAGTGAAATTGCTTATTTTTCATTTTAACGGTGTCTATCCTTAGTTATTTCATAGAATATACCAAGTTATTTCAAAAAATAACTAGGTAAAGTATGACATTTTTCATCTATTATATACTTTAACTGACTTGTCTAGTTATTTCATGAAATACTTTGTTGTTCTATGAAATAACTGAATTATACACTTTAACGGTATTAGAGAAATGAAACTTTTTTATTCCTCTTCTCTGTGTGTTTCATAAGTTTGTAGGACTATATACTGTTTTTGACTGATTGACATCTGTCCTAGCATTAAGCTTTCTATTATATAGAAAAAAAAAATGTTACCTCTTGATTTGAAAAGGACTGGACTTGAAAGTCTAAAACTGAAATGTATTTATATTTAAGCCCTACAACCCTTTGCCCAAAGCCTATTTCCACGCAAAATCAATTTTTTAAAATCGATCTTTACTCAATGTAAGTATAATGTTTGCTGTCAAAATTCGAGTCTGTATCAGTCTAAGAACTCAAAAACGGGATTTTTTTTTGTCTTTAACGCCACCCCAACCTTTCGCCCCTCCTCAGGAAGTCAATTTCCACAAAACCCGTTCTTAGCAGATTTCTACCCCCAAAAAGAAACATGTTTACCAAATTAGAAGTCTATAGATCTAATTGTTCCGGAGATCTTGCGATGAGTGCATAAGTGAATGAATATGTGAGTCGCTTTCACCCGAGAAAGAAAAAGATAAGCAACGTTTTTTTAAAAATAACGATAGAGATACCGGGTTTCGCAAACTTAATGCTATTAATTTTTAACGTTTACGTATTTAAATGACCTCTTAGTTTTTCAAAAACTCTGAATAGTAATTTGAAAAAAAAAATATTGTTCTTGCTTTTTGTAGTTTTTTGTTGATTTCTTATTCCTGACTCTCTTCGGGAAGAATATTGAGAAAAACTTGAAATAATTCTTAGACTTGTTTAAAATATAAAGAAATATGGGGTCGATTAAAAAAATTATGCAAAAATTTAGTTTCCAGGTTTCAAGTTTCGTTGGGGGTATGGAGCAACAAATGCTATAAGAAATGTAGCGTTAAGTATTTATGATAAATATATAACGAAGAAATAATGCATCTTTACAAACTGAAAAACAAAATAAAAATGATTTCTAAAATTTTTTTATAATGTAAGAAACACGCGCAAGTGAGAAAATAGAGAATTATAAAGTACTTTTGTGCAGTCATAAATATACTTACTATACTGTTCGAATTAATTGGGACAAACATTTTTTAGCGCGTTTTTCACGTAATGTGAAAAAAAAAGCGCTATTAGGACGCAAATTTCGTCTTCGTTTCATATTTTGTCGTACCTTTTTCGCAGCCAATAATTAACCGATTGCCCTCAGGTTTTCGGCATTTGGTCGCATTTGTGCCCTAGATGAGCCAAATAAATTTAAATTTAAGAATTAAAAATTTTTTTTTTAATTAAAATTTTTTTTTAAGTATAGTACACTACTTTCTGTTAGTAAAAAGTTCATTAGTTGCATTATTGTAAAATACCAACATGTGAAAAGCTCTCTAAAATTACTTGGCCATGCCAATGATTGATATCTTGTTTTTGTCTGAGTTGGTATGTGATTAACAGTTATGCCCCGAACCACCTCAAACCGGTTATATCTGCTCAAAAGTAATGTGGCGGATCAACATTGACTATAATTTATTCATTTGATTGGTTTTAGTACATTAGTAATTCAGTTGTAAGCCTTTCGGTGGGGTAGCTGGTGGTTATAATTTTGCATTCCACTCAACACGCTTTACTTAAGCTTGTTCAGAGATGGATATTACTCCGAGGAAGCGTTTTAAAATAATCACTCTTAATGAACACATTTCTATGATTGTGAAAGATATAGCTACGGTAGTTTGTGTTAGCAAATCAAGTGTTTCAAGAACATTTCAAGGTTTCTGATGATCGTCTCAAAAAGGAAAAGGAAAATGTAGGCTCAAGCGGGAAATTTCTCCAAGAACTGATAAAATTCTAATAAGAAATAGCAAAATAAATCAAAGTAAGACCTTCGAAGGGATTTATTGGATTATGGTGTTGAAATTAGTACCTCAACTGTACCGAAAATGGTACTAGGAAGCCGTAAGGCATCAAAACCGAGGAAAAAGCAATTTCTAACACAGAGCGCAATGAAAAAACGTTTAGAATGGGCCCAAAATACCAATCCTGGTCTGTCAACGACTAGAATAAGATGATTTTAGCGATGAAACGCATTTATTTGTAAAGGGATACAAATCAAGAGCAGTTAGACTAAGTGAAATTGAAACTCAGCTGCCACATAATATCCAACAAACTGTAAAACACCATTCTAAACAGATGTTTTTGGGGTTTTTTCATGACAAATGGAACTGGAAGCTTAGTTCCTTTTAAAGGGATAAATTACGAGGTCCGTTGTCAAAAGCCCTCGTGCAGCTGAACAGTGAGACGTTAATATTCACTCACTCACTCACCCTTTTAAAGGTATAATCAACTATATCAAATACGTAGAAATATTACGCAGAGAATTGTTCAACCTATGTAAATATGTTCCATTGATGGGACATTTCAGCATGATTTGGCTTCTTGTCACAATTCGATGTTGGTCCGGACTTTTATGCGATAAAAAAAAATGTACTTAATTGACTTGGTAATTAACCAGACCTAAATCCTATTGAGAATTTCTTTCAAATTCTCAAGAATCGTTCAGCTAAAATGAGTTGCACGACAACAGAGCAAACGATAAAAAGTGTTACATGGGTGTGGTTCCACGTTGCCAAAGTTAAGAACTTGTTCGCTGCACTCGTGGAGTCAATACCAAAACGAGTCGAAGAGGTAATTTCTGCTACAGGACATACTTCATACTAATATAGAGAATTTTATGTTTAAAGATATGTAAAGATTAAAAGCTAGGGTTTTTGAAAAAATCGTTTTTTAATAATTTGTCCCAATTAATTCGAACAATTGGGACTAACTATGATAAAAATTGGGATGGAAACGAGCCAAATCGTACTGTCACCTTTATGGGGCTCAAAGCTACGACTAACGACAGGCGTACATCTAGCTGCCTCGATGAATTTCGTGGGCCTCGATCTGACACCGTCATACAGTTGGCATCAGAAACAACAACAGAATACATTTTTGCGTTTTCTCATTTTTATGTCGCTTAGTAAACATAATTTAATGCAAAAAAAAAAAAAAACTTTTTTGAACGAATAAGATAAAACTACACATAAATCTAAATTGATTTTACACTTTTATCGAAAGAAGCTACATATTGTAATGTATATATTTTTTTTACGGTTTTCATTTATTTTGCGTCTTAATAAACTGAAATAAACAGTTACATGCTAAAATTTACTCTTAGCAACCTTATAATCCTGTAAAGGTTAAAAACTAATGTTACAAATGAAGCAGAGTAATTCCACTTTTTTTTTAAAAAAAAGCACAAAAATTATTTATTTTAATGATAAAAAATTCTTTTTTTATCTTTTGCAAAATATGGCAATGGACTAAAAACTATACATTATGAAAAAAATAACAATTATTACTATTAAGATGTACCCAGCTGTAAAATGAGCAAGTTATAAGTAATCAAAACACCAATTGAAGTGAAAAGGAAACTTTTGGTGAAACGAAAAACTCCGTAGGCCGTGAGAACCAAAATTCGTTTCGATTGAATAAATCGAACGAGTAATTCACTGTGTTTTTTCGTATACTTCGATAGGCTTAGCTGAAAAGCAGCCTCTTTCGTATTTTTTCTCATTTCTTCATCTGTGTTGTTTACTTTAGAAGCAAAAATCATTATTGCAAAGAACGACATGCTCTGAAATGCAACAGTAGTAAAATTGTCCACATCAAATACAGGTTCAAAATAACCAAAAAAATCCAAGGATTTTTGAAAACGTGGTGAATATTATAATCAAATGCGAAGTTAAGAGCCAAAATATTGGAACAGAAAAAGCTGATTCCATTAATAGAACACACCTGTGCACTGTTGTATAGTCACATATAAAATGACGAACTCTTGCTTGTTTGTTTGGTGTATGCGTCAAAGTTCTCAGAGATTCTTTACATTTTTTTATTAACTGGTTAGATATCACACACCACTGAATGTAGAGCAGAGTTAAAATCATTGGAATGACAAATGAAAATATTCTCGAAAACACAATATAAATGATGATTGATATTAGCTTAGTTGGAAAGCTGGCCGTTATGTTATACTTCAGTGTTATATCTTGAAACCAGACATCTATCTCTAGCCTGTTCATACACCAGATGTAGATGATAATAGCTAAAGTTAAGAGACATATGACCAAAAATACTATTATGAACAAATTAATCAGAAATTTATATTTATTTATTAGGAGTCTATGCTTTTGTTTGAGATATTCACCACACTTTACTAAATTTTTGATGCACATTCTTCTTTGATAAATAGAATACCAGTTTATTATTAATAAAAATTGCCAAATAAATAAAGAAAAGATAACTTTTGTGCAATGTATATCGTTGCATTTCTCTTTTAAATCATTTGCGAATATCAGGAAATGGTGTGTAGAGCATGAAATTACAAGAGTAATAAATATTACGTGCAGCATGCTAATTTTGTTCTTGCATTTATATTTTTTAATCACTGGAACTCCTAAAATGTTTAAGGTTAGAATAACGAAATTTGACTCTTCAATTTTCTTTCTGATACACTTCATCATGGTTCTAGGCTCGCTTCTAAGATTCTCTTTACAGGAATGTAGCGTTGTCTTCAGTAAAATCATAAAAATCTGTAAACTGTTAGTTACTTTGCAAATAATTTCTTTATTTTTTCTGAATTTTCAAAAAAAAAAAAAAAAAAAACACTCCTTTCTACAAATAGAGAGAGAAGGACACATTTAAAGTTACAAAGCTTTCATTTTCTTGCATTTTTCGTTTTCCAACTTTCGTAACTAGAACTAGGTTTTTTAAAATGTAGTCTGATCAGTGTCAAATGCATGAAAAGTTGAGGGATATATTGATGCATCTTATTTCTCTTCTTCATTTAATAAATAAATTGCATTAGTGACATGCGCATCAATGAAATATTGATCCAAAAAAGCTTTTCTTGATTATTTAAGTGATTAGTAACTTGAGAAAATGTAAACAAAACAAAATTAATTCGGTGCTGTATACTTTCTAATTGAAAATACCTTTTTGTAAATATTTTGAAGTGTTTTTTCTCATGATTTGAATTTGTAATCTATAGTGATAATTTATTGTAGTAATGTTTTCATCGAAATTAATTCTTTTATATGTTATTTGTTAAAAAATGTCATTGATATCAATATAAAATCTGGCCTGAAGTTTTTTTCGCTATTTTTTCACATTTATTTTGAGCTTTTCTGAAACATCTCCAAATAGAAGAAAGCAAGATTCCAAGATAGTTTTGTGGGGGAGGTGTCCTAACTGACACCCCTCTCCCTCTCCGCGTCTCTTGGTGTGGGGGGAAACAAAGCATCATCAACAAACTCCATAATAACAATTAAATTTATTCAGACTTTGAACAAACACTTAAACAATCACTAGTGAAATTATAAGAAGAAACCTAGGAGTGATATCTAAAGCGTCGATTAATCCTAATATTCAATTCTAAGTAAACCCGACTACCAGAAATAGATAAGGAGAACAAACACTAATGAACCGATGGCCGATTCTGATTATACTATCTTAAATCTTCAATCTAATAATTTAATCTTAGCAGTGACTTCCTTAACGCGTGCTAGGTTTGTGAGGTAAATACTTCAGTGTTCACACTTACTTGACAGCTTCACTGCTCCTTCTCTCTTACATCTACAAAACCTAGACTTTATATAGTTGAACTAATTAAAACATATATCTATCTCGTGTTCTTCTTGAAAGGCTGTGAATTAATGTAAATGCTAGCCCCAAAGTTTCCTTAAGAGGATTAGTAAGAATATCTCGCGAATAGACCCGTCACAAATTTTGAAATGTATGTACAATTGTTCCAACTGAAAAAACAAACGTGGGCTTAGGGAAATGTCTTTTTTTAATGGCACAATGAAGGGCATAGAATTCTAAGAAACTTCAATATTTGATAAAAGGCAATGCCAGCTCACAAATTTGCTAAAAAATAGTGATTTTAAACTGGATCAATGGTGTTAGTTAATACATATTTATGCTTGAGTACTTAAACCATTTTATATCAACATTTATATACGACAAACAGCTATAACTCTTTCTACAAATAAATACACTGAAGGGCCACTGAATTAGCGATATCTACCTAGTAACGAGTTGGGCCTTTTCTGGCCTTGATAATGGCTAACACATGAAGAGGCATAGATTCAACAAGTTTCTGGAAACGTTCCACGGGAAAGACTTGCCAAATATTGGCTAAAGCTGTCCGTAATTCAGTAAGTTTCGTTGGTGCTGAGTGATGGCATTTCACGCCTTGTTCCCAAACACCCCAAAAATGGTAAATAGGATTTAAGTCTGGGCTTCTAGGTGGCCAATTTATAACAGAAAAGTCAGAGGAATGCTCATACAACCAGCCAGTAGCCAACCAGGACTTGTGATAGGTACAGTCGTTTTGCTGGAAAACTCCGTTACCGTGCAGATGAACGGATGGAGATGATTACCTAGTAACTCTACGTATCGAATTGCATTGAGGGAAGCTAGTACACGCTCCAAAGATCCCAAACAGTGCCACAAAAAACACCCCAGACCATGATTGAGCCACCATGCCCTTGTACAGTTCCAACCTGGCATGCAGGACCCATGGCTTCATGAGCCTGACGCCTTATTTTCAGCCTCCCATCGGCAAGTAGTCGAAATCGAGACTCGTCACTCCGTGCTACTCGTTTCCAGTCCTCTACACTCCAGTCTCTGTACTCTCTTTCTCAGGCAAGACTTGTGGCCGCGGTAGCCAAGTGGTCTAGGTATCGGATCATGGCTAGCGTGGCATGAGTTCGATCCCAGTACCACTAAAGACCCGCCGTGTAGGGGGGCGATGCACGTTAAATCTGTCGAGAGCTCAAACGTCCTCCCGCTGGCGTGGTGTGGTGGTTAGGAGAGGGGGTGCCAGCTTAGGTGTCGTCCGCGTCACTTGACCATGGGTCAAAATTACGCGGACCGTTGCCAAAAGCCCTCGTGTTGCTAATCAGTGCGACGTTAATATTCACTCACTCCCTCAGGCAATACTTGCAGCTCGATGGCGAGCATTGAGCAATGATATTCTCGAAGGTCGACGGCTCCCGAAACCCATACGGTGAAGCGAGATCTGCACAGTCTGTTTACTAACTGTGCTACTGGCTCCATCATTCAACTGGGTGGTAATTTAAGCTAATGTTTTTGGCTTCGCTAGCTACGTTCAATACGCCTGAGCCGTCTCTCACCACACACTGTCAAGGCTAATTGACCTTTGCAATTTGCCCGATCGCTAGTTTTTTGTAAACCATCTTGGTATAGACACTGTCGACCTTGGAAATCCTAGCTGTCTGACGATTTCGGAAATTGAATGGTCCATGCGTCGCGCACCTACG
The DNA here is from genome assembly GCA_019973975.1 of Trichonephila clavata. NCBI lineage: Eukaryota > Metazoa > Arthropoda > Arachnida > Araneae > Nephilidae > Trichonephila > Trichonephila clavata. The sequence goes on along the minus strand of BMAO01018455.1, from coordinate 19,396 downwards.
ATTTATCCGCGATCGAAGGCGTCTAAATCAGGCAGTTACCCATATCAGCATTTCCAACAACTAATTTAGAACAACCACAGTACGCGCTATATATGCAGTTACCCCAGCGCCCACACTTGGTCATAAATGATGCGCAGCGCTACACAAGTTACATTGCCCTTTCTATCCCTAATTCAGTAACACTTTAGTGTATTTCTATACAAATAATGAACGGGGAAAAAAGCAAACTTAAAAGTGCTTAATAGTTTTATGGAAATGGTAGAAAATGGAATTAATTTTTCTTATTAGAAACTTACTTTAATTATTATTATTAAGCTTGTTATTTTTTATTAGGAATTTGTTAAGGAACAAACAAAAAAAAAAGACTTTCTTCAAAAGTTTTTTTTGCGTTATATGTAAAATAAGAAACGTTTATATGAGATATATCTGAAATAAGAATAGAAATATTGAATTTCACAAACGTAATGCTATAAATTTAATTGCATTTGGAACTCGTTTGTAACAATCATATACACTGTTCTTCAAAAGTTAAGGAACAACATGTTTTTCGAAGCTCACTGTAAAAAAATGACAGGAACAATAAAATTTATAGTTTATATAAATGATAAAAACGAACTTTATACAAATTTATGCAAAAACAATAGCTGCACTTTTTTTCAATAGGAAAGAACAGATATATATGAGGGAGAGACAAATTTGCATTTTTCAGGCTTTTGTAATTAAGCGTTAACCTTTGTTAATTTACAACTTTTGTTAGTAGATTTGTTGACAATAGGCAGTGGGGTCTCGCAATGTGTCACAGAAGCCGTTTGCCCTATTCGTTAAGGTGGAGGGCAGTCGGATGGATGGAAATGGGGTTATCACAGGCTGATGCTGCTAGGCGTCTTAATATGTCTCGTAGTGTGGTCCACCGTCTCTGGAATCAATATCAAACCGAAGCATCTGTGTCCAGAAGACATGTTCTAGGCCGACCACGAGCTACAATACCTGCAGGAGACCGTTTTATCACTCTTTCGGCCCGAAGGAGAAGAAGGATTTCTGTGCCGCAACTTGTTGCAGACCACTCTGTAGCATCAGGGAGAAGAATATCCGCTAGTACGGTGCAAAGGCTTCTTCACAATTCAGGTCGCTATGCAAGGCGACCAGTTGTGTGTGTACCCCTCAACAGACGACAGAGAAGGGCTCGCTTATCTTGGGCAAGAGAACATGTTTCCTGGACCATACAGCGATGGGCTTCTGTACTCCTTACAGACGAGTCCAGATTCACACTGGAGAGCGGTTCAGGACGTCTGCTTATCCGGAGGGAACGAAGCACCAGATATCATCGACCCAACACTGTTGAAAGACATAATTACTGAGGTGGTGGAATAATGGTTTGGGCAGGGATCTCATTCGGTGGTCACATTGACTTGCATGTGTTCCAGAGAGGAGGACCTCTGAATGATGAGAGATATCGGGGTGAGATCCTTGATCCATATGTCCACCCATATTTTGGGGCAATTGGCAATGACTTCATTCTGAGGATGATAATGCACGACCTCACCGAGCTGTAATTGTGGAGGAATATTTTGAGGGACTTTGTTTGGAGTGAATGGAATGGACAGCTCGATCTCCAGACTTAAATCCGATAGAGCACCTTTAGAAATATTTTGCTAGACAGGTTGTTGCTTTTAGTCCTCCTTCATATCAAGGTTTTTAGGAGAGCTGGAACAAAGCTTACTCTGTGTCTGGTCTTCGCTTCCCATTTCGGTAACCGACAGCTTTATTGACAACATGGAAGTTCGATGCCACCAATGCATTCAAGCTAGGGGTTACCATGTCCCTTATTAAAACCCATTTTTGTCATGTTTCTATGACATTTTACCACATGAGACTGAGATTATTATTTTATCCAAGAATGGACTTTCCCAGCGAGATTGCCTTTTTTGTTGTAAATCATTTTTGAATTTTTGTTATGTAAACTTCTATCTTGCAGTCAATACATAACTGTTTGTGCAGGTGTCACCCAAATTTGGTGTTTCTACATTCATTCATTTGTAAATAAGGCGCGAAAAACCGATTGTTCCTTAACTTTTGGAGGCTAGTGTATTTAAATAAAAACTCTCAGTTTTTTTTAAATGACAAAAACCTGAGTTATATTTTTAAAAATAAATAAATTGATTTGTTTTTAGTAATTTTTTGTTAATTCCTTATCTTGTACTTTCGTCGGGAAGTGTTTTGTAGAAAATTCGCAACATTTTCTAGATCTATTTGAAATGCAAATAAATATATGGAATCGATTATAAAAAAATTAGGAAAAAATGGAGTGTTAAATGCTTAGGATAAAAAATATTTATGAAAAAATACCTTTTTACGAATTAAAAAGTAAAGTAAAAATGATTTTTAAAATTTTTACTTTATTTACACTCGAATACACACTTGACAGTGTAGAGGATTATTAAATACTTGTATGGACTTAAATAGAAAACCTTCTACGTCATATGTCTTAGAAAATTCAAACTTACAAGTTGCAGAATTATATTTAGAATTATAATAGATTGAAAGGACTTTTTTTTTGCATTTGAAATATTGCTTCTTGAAAGTTCAATACATGGTTTATTTATATAACTAAATATTTTTAAGATTCAAAAACAAATACTCATTTGTCCGAATTCGGCTTTAGTCTGTACTTTGTTCTTGATGTAGCATTTGTTTTCAGTCCGTTGAGATTTGTTTAGAAATAAATCATGGAAAGATTTACAGTTTCCTATTTGACAGAGGAAAGAAACCTGTTTATTTTTAGTAATGTGATTTGTCATCGTAATCTGATCACAAATTTCAATGGAAATGTATTTATACCATTTCATGAGAAATGATCTTTCAGCAAAGCTTTCTCTGAAGTTTTCGAATAATCTGTCTTTTGTTAGTACATGTTGCCATCTCTGAAGAAAATTTGGATTCCAATCAATCAAATGCTTTATGAAATGCATAAATTCTTACTTTTAGGAATTAAAAACAAGGAATTTGTATATATGCATATATATATATATATAATATATAAAATTCTCGTGTCACAGTGTTTGTAACCAAACTCCTCCGAAACGGTTTGGCCGATTCTTATGAAATTTTGTGCGTATATTCGGTAGGTCGGAGAATAGGACGTAAACTATTTTTCATTCCGATATTGTAATTAGTTAAAAAGATATTAATTAAAAACCTTAAAACGCTTAATTGTCTTAACCCTGCGCGTTATTTTTCCCGCCTAGCGTCGTGAATGAACAGAGGGTGAAATTTTTCGGTATTCTCGACGTTATTTAAACAGCCATCCAATTTTTGTTTTTTAAATCAGACAAAAAATAATTACTGAATCGGAAAGATCCTTTCTTTCGCCACGATACAGTATAATTTTTTTTTGCAAAATAATAATATTTTCTATTTTTTAAGATTTTTAAAAAAAATAGTTAAATTTGATGCGTTTTTATGAAAATTATTTCGAAATCGTTGCGTATGAATTTATTTTCGTGTTATGAAAACAATATTCTACACTAACAAACTTCAAGCCTTTTTCTTTTAGAACCAGTCATTTAAAAAACAAAATACCTAAAACTTTTTTTTAAAGATTTTTCGAAAAGTTGTCGAAATTTTTAACTTAACATTGAATAACTTCATTATTTATTAAGATTATCATACGAAACTTTTGTTGTGCTTGTAGAATAATGTTATCAAACTTCTGTGCGAAGATTGAAAAAATTGCTTAAAAATTACGGATTAAAAAATTTTTTTTGGGATTTTCGTAAAATAACGTTATTGCAAGAAATAATCTAAACAGTATTTTTTAGACATTTTTTATTTAAAATTCCTTCGTTTTCGAAATTAATGTGTGAAGTTTGAAAGCATTAACTTAAAAATTAAGCCCTAAAAAATAAAAACTTTATTAAAAAATACGCGATTTTACAGTTTGCCAAGCCTTGGCGTCGAAAAATGGTTTTGCGCCAAATAGCTTTCAACTGTTTCACCTGAAACTTCACATCTAACTCAAGGGTTACACCAAAAAGTTCTGACTTAAATATGCGAAAATCACCAAATTTGGCAAGTAAAAAAAATGCGAGTGAACAAGTTATTTTTGCTTCAATTTTCATCATTTTCTCTTTATATAATTTTCACAATTAAATCATTATTGATGTCAGATTAAGTTGAAAGAATGTATTCAACATATTTCTGAGATTCATTTAAAATATTTATCTGTATCAAATCAGTGATTTAAAAAATTAAAAACCAAAAACTTTTTTGAACAAATTTTAATAAAACACTCAAAATACTTAAATCAATCGTTTAATGATTTCTCCTTTAAAAAAGATAATTGCATGAAACTTTATTCCCATGTGTCGAACATTTCAAAAAAATCCTCACAATTTTACTTCAAGATTTAAAATAGTAGTGAAATTTTGTAATTTGAAAAATTTCTACTTTTCTGTCTTTTTTCAACATGCAACAATTTTTTAAAAGGCTACATTTTCGTTTCCGAGGTCTAAAAAAACTGTAACGAAAGAATTGGAAAGTGGGTGAGTGATTTATAAATTCGCACTGTTCACCTACTCGAGAGTTTTTGGCGACGGACTTCAAAATTTTAAGCCACGGTCAAGTGAAGAGGACGACACCTGAGCTTTCACCCATCTCTCCCAATTACCACACCAACTGAAAAACAAATTGCGAAAAAGGGAGTTTTTATGACATAGTTAAAGAAATCACTCACATCGCGCGCATACACACACACACACATAAGTGCTATCGTCCTAAGAGAAACAGGAAATTCCCATGGGGATGAAGTTATTCACTCGGTAAAAGCCCGTTCAACCCCGGGGTAACCGGAGAGGAAAGAAACAAAGAAGTCAAAGTAATTTCGAGAAATAATATTGGAAGTGCTGATTTTGTTAAGAGAAGGGAAAATGTTAAACGAGAAAGCCATGATACGCACTCACGGGCCATGCACTCACATCGTACGTGTCACACCCACACAGAAGTGCTGGCGTCAGAAATAAAGGAGGAAATTAACATGGGGATTAAGTTATACCCTCGGTAAAAGCCCGTGCAACGTCGGACCGGGTCAGCTAGTATATATATATAAATTATTGATATCTAAGTCCTAGCATTAAGAATTCGATTGTATTAGAAATATACTTATACCTGTGTAGCTCTCGTCTCTTGATTAAAAAAAGGACAAATCTTCTAATTTGCATTTTTTAATAATCTCTAAATTTGAAGTATAGAATTACGTATGCAGTTTCGTAACCCTATAACCAAATGGATTTCCTCAAAATCAAATTTAGGTAGATGTCTACTCCGTAAAAAAACATGCAAGCCAAAATTCAAGTCTAAATCTAATAGAGCAAAAACGAAATTTTTACTATCGATACCCCCCGTAATCCCGCTGCGAGTCGTTCTCCAAAATAACCGTTCTTAGTGGATTCAAGGAAAAAGAAATTCAAACCAATTCCATTATTATACTCCTTGTAGTTCGAAAAGGAATTTTTATTTGTCCATACAACCCAGTATCCCCCTACTCCCCCAGGAGTTGATTTTCCTCAAATACATTCTTCGTGGATCCATATTCAACAAAAAAAAAAACATGCTTAACCAATTTCAAGTATGTGGGTCTAACTATTTAAAAACAGGAATTTTTTCCTATAACTCCCTTGACGCCTCGCAACCCTCTTTGGGGGTCGATTTTCGTTTTACTTTTTGTTAGAGGAACTCTATTCCATGAAAGGAACATGCTTACCAATTTTTAAGCAGGTAGATCTAATAGTTTAAAAACTAAAATATTTATCTATTATGCCCCTTAATCCCCCGAAACGAAACTTGGGAGTTGGAGTTCGCGAAAGCCATTTTGTAGTGGTTTTCTATACGAAAGGAATCTGCATACCAAATTTCAAGACTGTACGTCTAATAGTTTAAAAATGGGAATAATTTTCTATAACGCCCCTTGAGCCCCCACAACGCCACTTGAGGGTCTGTTTTCAGAAAATCCATTTTGTAGGGGAACTGTAATCTATGAAAGAATATGCTTACCAAATTTGAACACTCTGCGTCTAATAAATTAAAAATGGAATTTTTTTTATCTATAACGCCTTTTGAGCCCCGCAACTCCACCTGGGATTGATTTTCACAAAATACATTATATAGCATATCTTTACTCCATAAAAGGATTCTGCTTATATCATTTTTCAAGACTGTACGTCCAGTAGTTTAAAAATGAAAATAATGATCTATAACGCCCCTTAAGCCCCGCAACACCACTTGGGGGTCGATTTTCACGAAACCCATTTTGTGGCGTATATCTACCATATGCGAGGAATCTTCTTACCAAAATTCAAGAGTGTGTGTCTAATAGTTTAAAAATCGGAATAATTATTTATATCTCCCCAAACACCATTTTGGTCAATTTTCCCAAAACCCATTTTGTAGCGGATATTTGCTCCATGAAAGACACATGCCTACCAATTTTCAAGCAGGTAGGTCAAGTAGTTTAAAAACGGAAATATTTATCTATTACGCCCCTTAATCCCCGTAACACCACTTGAGGGGCTATTTTCACAAAACCCATCTTGTAGCTGATCTCTATTCTATGAAAGGAATCTTTTTATCAAATTTAAAGACTGTGCGTCTAATAGTTTAAAAGGGAAATAATTATCTATGCCCCTTAAGTCCCGCAATGCCATTTGAGGGTCGATTTTCACCAAACGCATTTTGTAGCGGATCTCTATGAAAGGAATCTGCTTACCCAATTTCAAGATTCTACGTCGAGTAGTTTAAAAATGGAAGCAATTATTTATAACGCTCCTTAACCCTCCGCAACGCCCCTTGCGGTTTGAATTTCGCAAAATCCGTTCTTAGCGGATCTCTACTCCATGAAAGGAACATGCCTACCAAATTTCAAGTCTGAATAGTTCCGGAGATATCGTGATTAGTCAATGAGTCGCTTTTCAGATAAATACTTAATTGCATATTGACTTTTAAGAACACAGAAAGAAAAGAATCTCAAATCTTAATTTGTAGATATCTAAATGGATTAGTAAATGCTTAAAAAATAATAAAAAAACTAATTTGAAAAAGAAAAAAAAATTATCAATTTTATTTATTTGAATTCAAAAAAAGAGAACGAGAGATAAATATAGTGGCTTTGAATGAACGAATTTATAGAAAAATCTTATGAGTATAAGCTAAATAATCAGCTGTTGTAGGCCAATTGTCACTTTATATTCAAAACATTTTTTTTAAAAATTGAATTAAATCTTTGAAGTGAAAGAATATTTGTAATGAGAAAAGGTTTTCACTCTCTTAACTTAACTTAGCGGCTCATCAGCCCATGAGGGCCAAGGCCTACTGTGTCCATTTCAGTATACGTGACTTTGAGCCTAAGGTGCATGAGCAGATGTTCCGATCAGGTGGTCATTCTGACGCGAAAACCCAATGTCAAGTTCCCAAGCAAGCTCGGTATTTATCGATTCACTGAAGGGATAAAAGGCTGAGTCGACTTTGCCCAGCCCGGGATTTGGGCCTCGGACCTGTGGTGCCGAAGCGCGATGCTCTACCACTCAGCCACTGGCTTCCTCTTTCACTCTCTTACTCTTAACTAATTCTGATTATAGATTTGACAACCAAGGATTATTTGTACGTTTTCAATGGATTTCATTTTATCCCAAACCATTAAGCGATTGTGAAAGAATCTGTAATTTACATGCATGAACGAAATATTAAGAATAATGTAAAGTGATACCTCAACTTATGCTACCCCGACTTACACGGAGTTACGCAATTTTCAAATCTCATCGATTCATTTTTTTCTTCTTCTTCTCATCACTGAAACTCAGGCTGAATCATTGACAGAACCTGATGAAATTGGTAAGTTGATTGAAGAAGTTGTCGATCTTTCCGAACAAATTAATTTAGAAATGGGTAGTAATGACGTCCAAGAACTGTTTAATTCCCACAATCAGGAGCTGACAATTAATGAGCTCATAGAAATGGATGAGCAAGAACAAGACATTGAAGAACTTGAGTCTGTAGACTCAGTTCAATCAGACGATCTTATGACGGTTCCTAATTTGACGAAATGCCTCAGTTTAGTTGAAAAAGGATTACAAATTTTAGAAAATACATACCCCAATAAAGAGAATATTTTTTCAATTAAACAAAAAATAAAATAATTACTTACATGCTACGAGGAAATTTTGCAGACGAACAAAAATCTTTGAGCCGGCTTGTTAGAGTTCATGAAACCTTTTACATTAAAATAATTTCAGTTTGCGATTTTGTATTTGTGTTATCTACGATTTTACTAAGCATTTTTGAAGTGATAACTTCTGTGACGGGTCTATCCGCGTCAATCTTCTATTAACCCTCTTGGGTAACTTTGGGGCCAGCAATTATTCTATTTCACAGCCTCCTCGGGGAAAAACACGAGATAGTGATATGCTAATGAATTCGACTATATAAAGTCTAGATTTAGTAAGAAAGTAGTAGGAGAAGGAATTGCCAAACTTGTTGTAAGTATAGTCTACGGATCTATCCAGCGAGCTTAGCACGTATTAGATAGTAATTGATATCGTTAATCATTGAAATAATCAAAGGGATTATAGTTAGTATCGACCTGAAGTTAGTAAGCGTTCGTCTCCTTTGTCAATTCTGATAGTTGAGATTATTTAGTGGGAATACTAGATTTAAAGGTTAGAATTGAATGTTAGAGTTGTGTATCAGGATTAATCTAAGGAATTGAATAATCACTCCGGGGTTTCTACTTAAAGTGTGACTTGTTAATTGTATTTGTGTGTTGTTAATAAATATTTGTAATTATGGCTTTCGTTGGTGATAATATGTTTCCTTCCACACCAGGCGTGTCGGGCAATGTGAACTCAATCCGACATAGGACTGGGACACGACACTTCTTTAGGCGCGTTTTGCTGGAGAGTGAACTTGAATGATGCGTTTTAAGAAGCCAAGCATTGTTACGCTCGTAGCAATGGATTGGAATTTTCCGAAACAATGTAAAGTCCTTCAAGACTTGTTATAAGTATGAGTTCTCAACAAATGGTATTTGTTGTGTTATCATGAGCAACAAGTCTTGAAGGACTTTACATTGTTACGGAAAATTCCAATCCAAAATTCTTCAATGGCCTAAGAGAATCTACATCTCTTGGAGATCTACAAAAGGAATTTAAAAGGTTATCACACACAAAACAAACTTAAAGCAATCACAGATATCTTCACAAACTTCATTTTCACAAAAAAGGGAATATCAATATATTCTTTGAATTGTCAAAGTTTACGTGCACATGCTTTGGATCTCGATGACAGTGTTATGCAACATATAACAATATTACTTTTAACAGAAACTTGGATAAATAATGAAGAAAACATAGATGTTCCAAATTTTCATTGTATTGCGAAATTCCAAAGACACAATCACAGAGCTGGTGGAGTTGCTATATATAAAAATAAGGGAGATACGACAACTTATGTCACTTCAGAAATGGATGTAGCATCAAATACTACTGAATCATCTTGGTTTAATGAGTCATGTATCGAGGAAATTTGTGCAGAGAAATGTAGAGCAAAAAATGGACAAATAATTCTAATGGCTGCTATTTATATTTCACTAAATCAAAGTGTAGAGAAAATTATCGAATTCATTCACAAAAATTTCGTTGCCTACACTAAAGCCGGATCAACTCTTCCGAATAAATTGCCTATTATTTTAAATGGGGATTTTATATATATATATATATATATATATATATATATATATATAATGTAGATGTTTTTTTAAAAAAAATCAAAGCCTTTAGTAAATTTTTTAAAATTAAAATTCAATTTAATTACGTCAAATGATACAAATGAAAGCACGACAAAGTACGGAACACAACGCTTGACGGAGTTTTTTTTTTGGATATTTAAATAATTTCTAATCTAATGTATATATAACCTATTTCAGTTACCATAAATCTATTGTTTCCTTCTTAGAATAAAATTAATTCACAAATATAATTGTATATTTCGCAAAAAAATTACTTTAAAAGTACAGACATATGAGTAAATAATTTTATACGATAATACTAATATCCCTTGTTTTTTATCCACCTAACTAATCCCAGAACAACAAAACAAACAGACATTACAAACAACATTGCAAAATTTGAAGTTATCACTTCTATCGTGTGTCATAAACACACATATTCTTTTTTTTCCTTCTAAATTAGTGTTTCCTTTCGTCTCCGGCCCCAACTAAAAATGATTTATATGCACCGTAAAATCCGGCGTATAACGCTCACTAATTTCACTAAAAATAAGATCAAAATTTAAGGGTACACGTTTTTCGCCGGGTGTAAAAAAATGACAGCTTTAAAAATAACAAAAGAGATGAGCATAAAAAAAAATTCGAAATACACGTATTGGAATACTGTTTATTTAAAAGAAATGACATGCTTTATGAGCTAAAAGAGTACTTGTTTTAGAAGTATACTGTTTTGTCAAAGTATGGGATAATACCTCGAATAAATGACTTCCAAACATAAGAACACTGTATACTAACATTTCAGATTTCTTCTTAAAGAAGAGGGGGCGCGTTATGCTGTGAATATACCTTAAAATAAAAAAAATGCAGCTTGAAAGCATAGGTGAGCGTTTTACCCAGGATTTTACGGTATTTATAAGCGAAATTATACCTCTACTTACGGGGTTATCACTCAGTCACACCTATCGCATAAGTTCTGGGTATTACTGTTGTAATGCCGGTCGGTTCTTGCTTCCCTCTGAAACCCCTTGACTACCCTCAGACCCGGCTAGGTGTGTGGGACAAACTGAATAATCAACAGACGTGATTCAATTAATTATTTTATTATTACCAAAATATCAAGCCAGACACAATAACAATCTACTTAAGATAGCAGATCAGATAGTAGAGCGCGAAGGTGAGACTCAATAGTCTGGGATAATAATACGAACCCTCAACTGATTCCACGATAGCTTAAACGCTCTTACTATAAACTACGTCGCACACTAATAAACTAAACTTCTATTTAAACAAGGATCACGATACCTGTACTTTCATGAAGTTGAGTCCTACACTTGAACCTTGGAGGCGATCCTTATCTGGATTTAATCATGTCAATTGATCCACTCTCAGTAATCTTCCAGCGATAAACTCCAAATGTACTTAATAATTCCACGATCCTTCACTCTTCAACTAACCAACGAACTCTCCAACTAACTTGCCAACCCACAAACTCGCGAATACAGAATTTATGTAATATACTTTATTTGCATAACCACTCTTCCTTCACTCGGCGAAAGTTGGTTGAAATAAATACTTTTCTAAAAGAATCATGAAGGAATTAGTAGAACCGCGTATAGATCCGTCACACTGTATTGAATTATTGTGTTATGAGAATATCAGGAAACATATGTCGTTAGAATTATTTATTTAATTTGATGCATATTTCTCAACTTATTTTTAATAAAAATTTAAATGATTTTTTGATTAACCCTGAGTGCAAATTAATTAATTTTTATTTAATAAAGTCAATTCTTAAGTTAAGATTTCCCATTTGAGAAGAAAAATAAAAGAGGAGATATTGTCTTATTAGTTCTCGCTTTTGGAGATGGTAGAGTAAAAAAAGAAACGAGTCACCCATTATACATTCAAAACGGACTAAAAATATTCATATATTTCTTTTAAATGCAGAGATTTTTAAATTATGCTTCTTTTAAAGGATAACATATAAGAAAATACAAAAAGAAGTTTAAAAAGATTACATTATTCATATAATTAATTAAAGTGAAAACTTGAGCAGTAAAACAGAAGTTAAATTTATGTATTTTTTACTTTATAAAGTGTTCTGAAGCAAATAAAAATTTAAACCATATAATTTAAAATGTATGATGTGAGTGCGTTCGTATCTTCAGAATTTATGTTATAATTCAGGATAAAATCGTGTGCTGAGTCTGGATATTATTATGCATTAAAAATGTATCTTTAGTGGAATTTTTATTCTTTTTCCTTACGAAGAGGAAGTTCGCCTTAAAATTTCTTTGCATAAAAAATATTGTTTTTCTCTTAGTAACATTCATTTTTAATTTTATTTACGACCACTCAGTTTCATTTTTGTACTTTTTACTTTCCTGTATTTCAGATTTACGGAATAGATTGTAACGTTTTTAATCGTACTTTATGTAAGAATGTAGATGATATTTATAACTACGATTTACGCGATAACTATAATTCAAGTTATATAACATCTACAACCTTATTATTCAAGCTTCAATACTTTATTTTACAAAAAGAGGATTTTGTATATAAAGATTTTATAAAAATTAATATTTTTTTCTATTTAATTCGGTTTGAAATTATTTGAAGAAAAACTTTTCAAATAAATGAATAATTCAAATTTAAGAATAACTCCATTTATTAAAAAAATAAATTTCCTCTATAAATTACTCGAATTAATTCAAAGTTAATACTTTTAAAATTATATTTTGAAGACAATTTCTTTGTAATAGGAATTAAATAAAAATGCAAGCTTAAATTTATCATGTATAATTGTAGAAACAAAGTAAAACCCAAATCACAATACCGTATTATAATTTTAGATAAATTTTGCTACTGAGATTTCAAAAGAGATGGTGTTTTTCACAGAAACATATTTATGACGAAATAAAAGGAATTGTGAGAATCGTTTCAAAAATTCTAAGAAACATCATTCGTAATGAAAAGATAAAAAAAAAATTCTTTTAAATGCTTTTATACTTCTTAACTAATTCAGAAACACATTTCTTTGATATATTTTCAAAACTTATAATGAATACAAAGAATGCATGAGAATTTTGGTATTTTTAAATTAAATACAGTGTCTAACATGTTTATGTATTTGGAATAAAAGTTAAATATTAGATTTTTTATTATAATCTATTCTTTATAATTTCTTCTGAAAACACATCTGGCTTCCAGTAACATTAAAAATTAAGGGTGACTTTCAGGTGTTCTGTAACAAGTATTAAAATGCAAGGAAAAACTGACAAAAAATAAAAGAATTAAATGATATTCTCACAAAATATGTGATTTTTTTTATATTTAGTTTTCCAGCATCTAAAAAAGCAGCTTTAATGTTAAAGAATAAAAACGAGTTATTATGTATTTCTTAGCATAAATATTTTTGTCATGTTTAACAATATATCTTGCATTTGTTTCCAGAATTGTAAAACATTTTTCCGAATCTAAGTTTGAAAATAACAAAGAGAAATTAATAATTATAATTCATAATTATAAAGAATTTCTTAAAGATTTAATTTTATTTCAAGTCAAGGGAATTTTGTGTTGGAAGTTAATGCATCCATTCCCCCATTTTGAATACACAAAATGTCAACGCAAATAAATGAATTTAGGGGAAGCTTGTTTTAATTGCTTTGATGTTTCAAAGCATTATTTTTAAAGAAAATATTTTGAAAAATAAATGAAACTTGCCCAGGATTAACTCTAGAGACTTTGAAGGAAGGAAACCGGAATGAATCAACCCTCTTACTTCATTTGAGTTCTTCCATGTTTCTGTACAAAAATCTTTTTCAAGATGAAAGGCTTTACTATATTCTCTAAAATAGGAATCTTCAACCTTTCCCACTCTGGGGCCAAATTAATAAATTTACAATGATCCGCGAGCCCCACGATTGTCAAAAAAATATTGTAAACAGAAAACTTATACAAAAAAAAGGTAGGCTTGCTTTACAAAACTACAACTGATTCTAAGGGAAAAGATGGTGTTTACAGATTTGTATATATATATGTAATAATCCCCATTAATTATTCTTAATAACTTTTAATTACTTATGGTCCATCCCTTCAGGACCAACGTTTTAGTAATAAGTTAACCAGCCGCCTAACGAGAGTATTTTAAACTACACCTATCCACCCACTCAGATCATGTGATTTAAGCTGCCTATAAATACTGAGATTCCTGGAGACCAACCCGCTTTTCGCTTCTGTATTTGCCTGTTTTCAACATGTAGCCGGCTGCAGCTTGGTTTGTGTTTGTGTGTTGTGTATTTTTGTTGTGTGTATATGTCTTCGTGGTCACGTCCATATGTGTGTCTACATGTTCAGTGAAAATAAACAGAATAACTAACATCAAGACTGCCTCCTCAATAATATTGATAATGCAACATCAACCATCATCAATAGTAACCATATAAAGAAATACCTTTCAACGGCCACGTCTATTTCATATATGTACATCGTTTTCTAAAAAGTTAAATGGAAATCGAATTAAAATACTTTGCAAACCTGTTAAAGATAAGAGTCCACCTGTTTTTCGAAAATTACTGAGATTTTATGCATAGTTAGATATTTTACTTTTAAATTTATTTAAGATACATTGGCATTTTTGAAAAATTCGTCATCAGAAAATGTTATCTTAAATGGATATCAAACACATTAGTGAAACGGTTTAAGTATCAAGAATAACAGAAAAAAAGACGACAAGATGCAGACAAGGCAATTTTTTAAAAAATTGCCTCAAATTTAAATGAAGGGCCTCTAAAGTGCATTCAGTGCTTTCGTAGCCCTCAGGCTACGGGTTGAAGACACATGTTCTAAAACAATAAGTGGCTCCTATTTCTGGCCCATATTTTTTTCTCATTGCTTGAAATATTTTCTATTAAAAGAAATGAAATCAGTTTCCAGAAAAAGAATGTGAAATGCATTTTTGAGGTACATTCTTACTTTGTTACTTCGTTCAGTCAACGTATTTGATTCTTTTTCTATCGATTTTACTTTTTACGCAAATCAAATTCCTTTCAAAACTTTTTTTTTACAAATATGCCAAAAGCTCATACTAATTAACGGATACTAAAGAGTTAAAATTTAATAATTTAAAATTTGGATACAGAATAAAACTGCATATATATATAAACATAACAAGCTAAAAACTTTTTTGTGCGGCTAGAAGCAGTTATACACACACACATATGTATTTTTAAATTATTTGTATGCATTTTTGAATTCAAAAAGGAATATACAGATAGTTATTTTAGTTCAAATGAATAATACAGCAACGCTTGGAATATTTCCATATTTTGTATGCAATTAAGTTAGAATATTTGAATTTTGTCAAATTAAAAATCATGCTATTAACAGTTGCAAATTTTGTACTCGTAATTAGTACATTTACGTTTTTATACCTCTTTTTTGCTACTTTATAACCACTCTGAGAGTTTTAGAGTTTGAATAGATATAAACATAATTAAACTGTATTATACTCGCATTGACTTTATTTTCAAATGAAAAATTTGTGTATTTTCCAACGAAAGAATCAAATACACACATAAAATAAGAGTAATTTCTATAGTATAAAGGACGAAAGAGCCACAGAATTTATATTATTTCTAAAATCAGTATATTATGGAGGTATATTTATAAAATTGCCTTATAAAGAGAAATATGGAATTTTTTCTTGAAATATTTTATCATCAGATATACTTTGTATTCAAATAGATACTGGTTATTCATTCTGATTAATTTTTTACAAATATTTAGATAGCAATTTAGCTTCATTTTGTAAAAGCCTATTCATAAATTTTGAATTTAAAGTATGGACTTTAATTTTTTTTGCTCCGTATTTAATTAGTATGGTTATTTTCATTACAATGAACAAATATAACAAAATTCATCCAATATATGTGTTATTCTAATGAATTTTTAGGTTGAGAAATTTTTCAAATCTTTTAAGGATTTTTTATAATTCAATCAGTAAATTTTTAAAGCCTCTAATATAAAATGTGAAAATCTGTAACTTTACTGCATAATTCTAAGGTTATTCTGGAATTTAAAAGTACTTTTCTTCTAATGTCCTGTTAAGTGGCTCTGATAAAGACCTACTGTGTAGAGAATTTGCTGCACGCTAAATATATCGAGGCTTAAAGTCCTGACAAGGTGTGGAGAGAAGTTGTTAGTTTAGGTGTAGTCCCCTTGTCATTGGAGCTTGATTGCAAATCATGAGGTCTGTCAAAAGCCCTAGTGTAGCTTTGGTGAGTGAGTGAATTTTCACGTTGCACTGTTCAGCCACGAGGGCTTTTGGCGATGGTCGTCGTAATTTTGAACCATGGTCAAGTGACGAGGACACCTGAGCTGACACTTCCTCTCCTAACTACCACACCATACCAACGGGAGGACGTTTGAGTTCTCGACATATTTAACATGCATCGCTTCCCTACACGGCGGATCCTTAGTGGTACTGGGCTCGAACTCATGACATGCCAGCCACGATCCGATAATTTGACCACTAGGCTACCGCAGCCCCAGTGTAGCTTTGGAATGGGACGTTAATCAAATAATTGATCAATCTAATATATCTTAAGCGTGTTATAGGTAGTTTATGAAGTAATTTCAATAATACAATGCAGAATTATATTGATTTTATTTTGTTCTAATAATAAATAAATTTCAAAAAATAAAAATTATTACTTACAGTAAAACGTTATACTGTTTTTATTTAATTTATTCCTGGAAAAATATTTTATTGTTCAACATAGATTTTAAAAATGATTTTCGGCAATATATTGTAAAATTTACCGATATAGATCGATTTTCCTTTTTTTTCTGTTTTAGTTATTTCTCGGTAATGAAAAAAAAGGTCCTATAAATTATTAACAAGCAACACAGCCAATCATACATTTCTTATAATCTGTTGCTGTAATGGCAAAGGAAAATAAAAGCATTTATCAGACAAAATGAGGAAATAAAAAGAAAACAGGAACATCGACTTTCACAGCATTTCTTTCTTATAACATTCTGTCCACATTTACAATTACATATGTTTCGTCATTATGTGCCGGAAGTCGCGTTACGTGATATCCAGCCGCGCCCACATAGGGGCACATCTGCAAATATTATACAGGTCTCCATCTCAATATTTTCTTTTTCAATACTATCAAAGAGAGTCATTTTTTCTTTCCACCAGCGCAAGAGTTTGTTGGCCTCCATGTTTGTTAAGGATTAATGGAACTTCCCTGCCAGCACTCTGTGTGATGAAAGGTCCAGCATATTGCACTTCATCTGGATAGAAATGTCCATTAGGTCTGAGAGCCGATCGCCGTAAGTAGGATAAGAAATATTGCATTCCTGCATTCCATTTGTTTATAAGGATTAGTTGGTATTTCGAGACAAAAAACCATGGCATGTTTTGCTACTTTTTGTATAAATGAGGCTTGTTTTGGAATACAGGTACTTAGGTACTGTAGAAATACTAATAAAGCTAAGTTTTTATTAGTGTTTTCGCTTTGAAGTAAAATTAAGACTGTGGTAGAAATATAAATAGTTCTATAACCACTCTTTTAAATTTATTTTATAATAACCAGGGAGATGTCAATCCCCACTGTACAAAGTATACAACTGTGTTTACATTCATTGCTCAAATTTTAAAACTGTAACTTAAATGTATTATGTAATTCTATTTATTTGTTCCTTTTTCGCAAAATTCGTTCTCTTGCGCACCGTTTCAATTAAATTCACCGCTTAAGCTGCATAGTCTAACACTTCAGTGATAAAGTTCTCAGATTTCGATAAACCTGCAGCTCTTGTAGCTTTCTGAAAAGTTGAATATTTAGTTCCGTTGATTGATAATAAGTCTTCGTAGGAGACGACTTTCTTCTCACGCAACAATTCCAGCTCAGGCAATCGTTGCGATATTTTTCTGCGAGAGCTTGCAATAATGTACTATCGCAACCGTATTGGCGACATTATATGAAACGAATTTCATGGTTGCCAATTCAGCGCGTACGACACATGTGAAATCGGGGTTGCCAACTTGGCGAATTATGTTGAACGTTGCCATTGTTGTGATAGTACATAATACACTTATTACGGTAACAAGATAATTTTTTATCGATGGATATAGCAATGATACAATGTATATTTCTTTTGTAAGTCATTCAAATTCTTTAACATCATAAAAAATTTTACATTAGTTTTGGTCTACATTAACATTGCACTAGAAGCATCATTAATGAAGTTTCGGTGGATCTTTTAATGTGAATCACTGTCAAATGACGCGGATAACACTTGAGTTGGCTCTCCACTCTCCCTATCCATGTCTTTCCAAATAGATTTATCAAATGTCAACTGCACTAATATCAATATAACGAGATTCAAATTCTCTACCCGAAGCTTTAACTGTATTACTCTGCCAGTCAGGATGCTTTGATTGATGCTCTAATAATTTCGATAGCAAAATTTTTTGAAGTGTTGAAAGTAAAGGCATCTACTACCATGACAGTATTTTACCGAAACGAAGTCTGTGTTGCGTCATTTGCGACTGAAGAATAAAAAAGCTGTAGTGGGGACGCATTAAGTATATAATAGTATAGTAAATAAGCGCATGTATAAATCAATACATGACTGCTTGTATATTTATCAAATAAAAAAGTCCTAAGTATTATTCAAAGTATTTATTTGTTTGGATATATACAACATGTTGACGCTAAACTAATTATTACTCTATTATATATAATCAAGATTTCCTTGAAGAATGACTTTTGTGATTTCCTAATATATATATATATATATATATTTAACTCCAAAATATAGGTTTTGAGGTTAATGAGCTGTTTATCGATATGAGGGGCTTTCACTTGTGATCCTAATTCACATGAACAAACACATTTATAGATTTAAATGAGCATTGATTTTAGTTGAGGGGGAGATGCTGGACAGGGCGCGCTTGGGTATAATGTGAATAAAGGTATAGTTTTGGTTCAGAGTTCTATTAAAATTTTTAAAGCTGTAAATACTACATATTTATTTTAATATTCCATAGTATGTCCTTCTATGTTAATTTAGTAAAGTTTTGTTATACCTTAAAACTTACTCTGTTATTTAATTTCGGTGATTCTCATGATTTCTAGTTTTATAACAAATTTTACTGCGGTAAACATTGTTGTATATTTATGAAATATAATTTTTTTACTACGCATGCTTCTTATCTTGTAGAAAGTTTTTATTTCCTATTTCATTTATTGATGACAGTATCAGTTTACTTATAATGTTAGTTAATTTATTATCAAAACTAGTTTATTTTAAAATGGACATTTTTAAACAATTTTCTTGAATAAAAAATAAACACTTTTTGACTGTTTTATTTGAAAATTATGCGATCATTAAAAATAGTTAATAGAAAGGTCTCTACGTATTACGTCTTGCACGACGTTATTTGATCATTACTATTCAGCATTAATTTCACAGAAACTATCTGATGTAGTATAATCGGGAATATATGAGAGACGATGGAACGTTAAGAAAATGTGATTAAATTAAATTTCCCAGCATTTAATGCAATTTTTCTAAAAAAAGAATCTTATTTAGGAATATAAAAAAATT
>BMAO01018454.1:112476-131234 GCA_019973975.1 Trichonephila clavata | reverse complement strand
AATCCGAGATATTGTGAATTGGTGGCTTTGAACTCTGAGCTGCCGTCCCATGACATCCCAAATGGTTCTATCGGATTGAGTTCGCGGCCAGGACATAACTGGAATTCAGCATCATGTTCCTGGAACCACTCCAACACAATTTTAGCCTTGTGACACGGGGCGTTATCCTGTTGGAACATTCCATTTCCAGCTGGAAAAACAGAGGCCATGTAAGGGTGCAACTGGTACGCAATGATGTTCAGATACCCTTGTGACGTTTGATTCATTAATGGTAGCGTGTTTGAAATATAATTTAGTTTTATTGTCACAGCTATTATTTACATTAATATACAAGTTTATCTATGGGATGATTTTAAAGTCCAAAATAATTTTGTGAGGGAGGGATCTTGATGGTGTCCGTTCCAGGCGAAGTTTCTCGCTGTTCTCCTCCTCTGCGGTTCACCGACGTCCGCGCGTCCCCTTTCACCCCCCATCCGGTGGAGGCGAAATGTTTCCCTCGGGTCAAAGGTTGCAGGGGCTCATTAAGACACGTCCGTCGCAGTATATTAGCGACTGCAGGTGGTTTTGCACGTGTGGTCATCATTATTCTAAAACTGACCCGGCCGTGGGAAGCAAGTCCCAGATGTCTCAATGGGGGGAGGGGCGCACATACGTTACAGCTTTCCCTCTCCTCTTTCAGACTTTTCGTAAAGAAAAGTTCAGGGTCGATGATGGTAACCGAGGTGACTGACCTTTGGAGTTGTCGGACACACAGGGAAAATATTCCTTTGAATAAGTGCTGTCATATTTCTGAGTTGTAATTAAATCTAATAAACTTACAATTAAATTCGAAATGCTTACCGCGAGTGAGTGTTCTTGCAAGGGAACTTACACAAATGCTAATCACGAAAGAATAATCATTACCAATATAAGAAGTATTCATATTATTAAAATTTTAAACACTCATACACAGTACTTATTAAAATCATAATAAAAAACATGTTGCTATAATATGCTTAAGGTACCATCTTACACATAAAACATTCTTCCCAATATCCTCATTAACGGGTAATACTAATGAATAATAAGACAGATCCATAATAAACCCAAGGTAGAACACATATTAAGCAATTCAATATTATTACATTCCATGTGTGGATCCTTTTAACATACATATCCATTCAAAATTAATTTCAGTATTAGTAAGAACATTATTTACCGACAATTACTAATCATTAGCAAATACACATGATTGACACCATTTATTAACTATTTACATTTAACAATATTCCACAACTAATAATCACGACAAACAAACATGACTATCAATTCCTAATCATCGATCGCTGATCTGCTGAGACTATCTGCATTTTTATGACTTTTACCCGATCGATGTACAATTCTAAAATTATATGGTTGCAATGCCAAAGCCCATCGCATTAATCTAGGGTTAGAACTAACGTTTTTATTTAACCATACTAAAGGGTTGTGGTCGGTCATAACTAAAAATGAATTTCCATCTAAATAATAATGTAACCTTTTAATTGCGAACACAATACTAGCACATTCCTTCTCGGTCGTACAATATCGTTTCTCAACATCTGAAAATTTTTTACTCAGATAAAGGATTGGGTGCTCCTCTCCTTGGTCATTTAATTGAGTTAACACCACCCCCATGCCATAATCAGAGGCGTCGGTTTGAACGATAAACTCCCGTTCAAAATTTGGCGAGTACAAGACGGGCTTATCAGTTAGCTTCTTTTTTAAATCTCGGAATGCATTTTCACAGTCGGTTGTCCAATTAACCTCCCCGCGTCTTGCCTTCCCCTTCAACGCGTCTGTCAACGGTGCGGCTATTACCGAGAACTGATTTATATATCTACTGTAGTACCCCGCTAAACCAAGGAACGCTCGTATATGTGTTTTTGTACGAGGGGTAGGGAACTCAAGAACAGACTGAACTTTGACCTCGGAAGGAGTGCGGAACCCCTGACCCACCACATGACCTAAGAATTTGACATTCTGTTGTGCAAACTTACATTTCGAGGGTTTTATTGTTAATTGGGATCTCCTTATTCTTTGCAGGACTATGTCCACATGTTTAAGATGTGACTCCCACGTATCCGAAAAGATAGCGATATCGTCTAGATAAGGGACAACGAAATGCTCTAGACCGTTTAGTAATCCTGCCATGAGTTTACTAAAAAAATATGGGGCATTCTTTAATCCGAAACTCATTCTTAAGGGTCTGTAAGTACCAAAACTAGTACAAAAAGCTGCGTATCGTTGTGCAGTTTTACTCAGAGGAATTTGCCAATATCCTTTAGATAAATCTAAAATGGTAATAAATTTAGCGGAGGAGACCTGTTCTACGCGTTCTTCGATGTTGGGTAGAGGAAAGTACTCCGTTCTAATAATTCCGTTTAATTTCCGATAATCGACACAAGGTCGAGGATCCTTGCCAGGTACCTCAACTAAAATCATAGGGGACATATAATCCGATTCTCCTACCTCAATGATTCCTAATTTTAACATTCGATTAATTTCGTTTTTTAAAATTTCATTTTGTCGGTGCGACATTCGGTACGGCTTCGTTCTAATTGGCTTATCATTAATCAACTGGATCTCGTGTACACCAGATTAGTTAAACCGGGATCATTTGAGAAACATTTAGAATGTTTATTTAGTAATTCGCGCAGCTGATTAACTTGTGTGTCTTGAAGACATTTGTTTAACTCGCTAGCCTGGATGACATCCTCGAAATCATAAATAATGGAATGTTTTCTAAGTATGGGATTTCTAAATCCTGATCTGCGAGAGATTGGTGTGCTTCATCGGTAATTATTAAATTAACAATGTTCCGGCCTTTTATAATACGGTTTTAGCATATTTATGTGATAGATTTGAGAGGTTTCTCGTCTGCCGGGAATTTCTACCAAATAGTTCGTTTCGGAAATTTTATTTAAAACTGTCCCAGGACCTATCCACTGTACTGCTAATTTATTCGCTCGAGATGTAGCCAAAACAAGTACTAAATCTCCATCCTTAAATTCGCGTTTTACTGCATTTTTATCATACCAAGTTTTCCTCTTAATTTGCATCTCTTCCATTTTATCTATAGCTACCTCCTGACACCTTTTTAATCTATTAATTAACTTAAACACATATTCAGTGACGAGATCATTTTCTTCTTCCGGTTCCATCCAATGTTCCATTACTAATGTTTCTGGAGTCCGCAAATTTTTCCCATACACCAACTCTGACGGTGTATACCCTGTACTCTCGTGAGTCACAGTTCGCAACGCTAAAAGAATAGACGGAAGATGTTTGTCCCATTCGGAGCCTGCCTCTAAACATAAGACTCGCAAGAGTCGTTTCAATGTTCGATGAAATCGCTCAATAGGGTTACTCTGAGGATGATACACAGAACTATGCCGGACAAGTATTCCGAATCTTTCAAAAAACTCGGTAGTCAGAGCACTAGTAAAGGAAGTACCCTGGTCACATTGTATTTCCCGTGGAAAACCCATACGACTAAAGATATTTAAGAGAGCATCTGTAACACTAACCGAACTGATATCAGCCACCGGGATAGCTTCAGGGAATTTTGATGACATGCATATGGCCGTAATAAGATATCGATTCCCATTAGATGTGATTGGGAGAGGCCCACATGCATCAATATTTAGCTTAGTAAAAACCTCCTGAATAACCGGGACCAATTTTAGTGGAGCTTTCTTTTTCTCATTTGGCTTCCCAGCCCTCTGACACTGATCGCAAGTTTTTACGTACGCTTCTATATCCTTATAACAATTCGGCCAATAAAAATATCGGTTTAACTTGTCTTTAGTTTTCGTAACCCCCAGATGTGCAGAGGTTCCTTCATGACACAATAATTTAATTTGCTCACGGAACCTTTCTGGCACTACTATTAATTTAGCCACATTACCTAACTTATCCTCGCGTTTTTTGACGAGTAACCCGTTTTCTAGAGAATAAGCCTTATTTATTGCCTGCACCTGACTGACTGCTTGTTCGTACAATGATTTAATATCCTCGCTATTTTTTTGAGCTTCAATTAACTCATCTCGAGTAACTTTTAGCAGCTCTAACTCCGGAACATATTCCTGCAGTTCAGGGATTAAAATTTGATCCTCTGCCTCCGGAGAAACAATTATAGCCTCATCTTCCCCTTTCCTATCGCTACAGCTATTTAACTCTATTTCTCTCCTAGCCGCTATGGTTTGAGACCTTGTCTGAACAGCATTGACTACCTCAACTGAAAGAAAATCATAGCCTAAATTTTCTTTTATTAATTCGGCCGTTTTGTTTCCGAGCAAATACCGACCATGTTGATTCAAATGATTACCACAAACTGCTGCTTTAGTTTGCACCATTCCGAAGTTTCCGGAAATTTCCACGACCGCCAAGGGTAAGCAAACCAATTCTGAGCTTAACGGTTGTTTTACCCAGACCTTTTCACCGGAGAAGGAAGAAGAATTAATGTATTTAGCACACACCAAATCTATTGTTGCCCCCGTATCCCTAAGTATATCTATTTCTTGACCATTCACAGAGCCCTTTGTTATATATGAATTAAGAAAATCCGAGTTCCCATTTCCTTCAATATTATTGAGAGACTCCGTTGCTTTATTCCTATTTAATTTCGGGCATGCCGCCTTTATATGTCCGGGCATGTGGCAATGAAAACATTTTCGTATCACGCGTCTTTCGAAAACTCTCCCCCTATCGCCCTGAGGAATAGAAACCACTGGTTTAGGGGGAATTTCCCGGAACCTAGTCTTCTTCTCCCTAAACCCGGAAGTTGTCAAATTTCTCTCGTTCCTGCTGAATTTATCCGCGGTTTTTGAATTTATTTTCCTGACATCCTCGTAGTTGTCAAAGAGTTCGGCTATTTGAGTAGATGATTTGAGATTCGCCCAATCATCTAAGAAATGTTCTCTCATACTAGCATACGCGCGTTTTTTTAGTTGGTCGACAACCATTAAATCTTTAAGGTCCTCAAACGACTCGATCTCTAGGCCGATTAGCCACTCCTCTAAATAGTTAGTCATTTCAAAGGTGAAGTCTTTCCAGGTACTATCCGATTTCTTTTGGTGTTGAACAAATCTCTGGCGAAAGACTTCCGGACTTAACTTAAATCGTTTAAGTAATAGTTTTTTAATATAGTCATAATTTTCTGCTTGTTCCTCCGGTTCGCGAGCAATGAACTGCACGATATCCAAAGGTAACAAACCTAATAAATGCCCTACCCAGTCTGTTTTTTCAATTAAAGCCCTTTTAGCCTGACGTTCAAAAATCACCAAATACAAACTAATATCTGACTGATTTGGATTAAAATCTGGGATTAATTTTCTTAAATTTACATTCGAGGTTACAGAACGGGGATTTATACAGCCGGTTGATTCATTGTTTACACTATGTCCGGATTCTATTTTAAATCTTTCTAGATCAAATTTTAATTGTAATTCCTTCTCTTTCAACGCGTGCTCCGCTAATCTCAAGGTCTCTTCTCTCTCCCTTTCCTCTTCAATTTTCCTATTTGCAATAATAGTCTCAAACAGATTTTTTACGAATTCCTCTTCGTAACCCTCACTGTTAGTGATTGCGTTTTTGATGTTAGGGACAGTCATGTTTGTCGTGACATCTACCCCTAATTCCTCTGCGAGTAATAACATATCTTGCTTTTTCCCTTTTCCGAGAAAAGCCATTTTTGAACAATATCAGCACAATATATTTGTTAAAATTCACACAATATTTACTACTCTCTAGTATCACAATAATACTGGTCCCATGCAAACACAGAAACAAACAAAGAAAAATTTTAACACAGTAAAATAATCAAAACTATCAAGAAACTTAAAAACACAATAAATCTTAAGCTAAAAGTTTCACACAATACTCGTATTTACAATTCTCTAGAACCACAATAACATTGTTCCCATGCAAGAAAAAACACTAAGTATCTCAAAATTTGTAGTAGAAATTTTAGCAAGCAACTAATACAACTCAAGAAATATAACAGTACTCACCCCTTTTGAAGTACTATCTGCTGGAACTTGGGAATACCGAAGATCCGGTTGACATTTCTTGCTTTAAAGATTTCAGTTTTCAAAACACACACAAAAGGATTTTCTTTATTGATGGGATAGCTTATCCACTATCAAATCTCGGCCTTCTGAGTTGCTTTTCTTTTCTCTAAAGGATAGTTTTATCCTTATTTCCAAGCTTATGCATCTTGAGTTTTTCTGTGTGCAGTTTGCAGAGCTCCCGTAATAAACCAGAATCACCAAATCACCTCCTCTCACGGGTCCGGTAATCTCTATTATTTTTTTATTAATCCTTACCGCTGACACCACTTTCGTTAATGCTGTGACGTTTGATTCATTAATGGTAGCGTGTTTGAAATATAATTTAGTTTTATTGTCACAGCTATTATTTACATTAATATACAAGTTTCACTATGGGATGATTTTAAAGTCCAAAATAATTTTGTGAGGGAGGGATCTTGATGGTGTCCGTTCCAGGCGAAGTTTTTCGCTGTTCTTCCTCTGCGGTTCACCGACGTCCGCGCGTCCCCTTTCACCCCCCCCCCATCCGGTGGAGGCAAAATGTTTCCCTCGGGTCAAAGGTTGCAGGGGCTCATTAAGACACGTCCGTCGCAGTATATTAGCGACTGCAGGTGGTTTTGCACGTGTGGTCATCATTATTCTAAAACTGACCCGGCCGTGAGAAGCAAGTCCCAGATGTCTCAATGGGGGGGAGGGGCGCACATACGTTACACCCTGTAGCATTCATGGTCTGCTCTACCACAACCACGGGTCCCAGAGACGCCCAAGAGAACGTCCCCCAAAGCATAATACCGCCACCACCAGCCTGTTTACGACCTACTGTACATTGAGGGAGCAACTGTTCGCCTGGAAGACGGCGTATCCTGACACGCCCATCGGCGTGATGAATGACAAACCGTGATTCATCTGACCAGGCATCTCTCTCCCACTAATCCATGGACCAGTCGCGATATTCCCGGGCCCAGCGCAGGCGCAGTTGGCGATGACGCTTGGTCAGCAAAGGCACATGAGTGGGACGTTTGCTGCGTAGCCCCATATCCAACAGTGTCCGCTGTGACGTATGTGCGTCCCCCTTTGAGACATCTGGGACTTGCTTCCCACGGCCGGGTCAGTTTTTAGAAGAATGATGACCACACGTGCAAAAACACCTGCAGTCGCTAATATACTGCGACGGACGTGTCTTAATTAGCCCCTGCAACCTTTGATCCGAGGGGAAGCATTTCGCCCCCACCGGATGTGGGGTGTGAAAGGGGACACACGGAGGTCGGTCAACCGCAGAGAAGGAGGGGAGAACAGCGAAAACTTCGCATGGAACGGACCAACAAGATCCCTCCCTCACAAAATTATTTTGGACTCTAAAATCATCTCATAGTGCAAACTTGTATATTAATGTAAATAATAGCTGTGACTTAATTAAACTAAATTATTATATTTCAAACACGCTACCATTATTGAATCAAACGTCACAACGCTGAACAGTGTGCTCCGATACTATTCTACTTGACCCTGCATTGTATTGGGCTGTCAGTTGAGCCACTGTCTGGCTCCAGTTTTGCTTCACCATGCGAGACAATCTCCGACGAACTTTTTCTTTGATAGCGTGTAGACGTCCAACACCATGTCGTCTACTGCAGGTTTCACCGGCATTCATCCACTTTGCATAAGTACTAACAACTGTAGATCGTGAACAACCCACGAGTCTTGCAGTTTCGGAAATACTTGTTCCGAGCCTTCGAGCCATTACAATCTGCCCTCTATCAAAGTCGCTTAGATCCGCAGCCTTTCCCATCACACACAGAAGTAAGTGAAAGAATGATTCTT
Organism: Trichonephila clavata; assembly: GCA_019973975.1. Classification (NCBI taxonomy): domain Eukaryota; kingdom Metazoa; phylum Arthropoda; class Arachnida; order Araneae; family Nephilidae; genus Trichonephila; species Trichonephila clavata. The sequence goes on along the minus strand of BMAO01018454.1, from coordinate 123,342 downwards.
CAGACTCTCCAGCAGCAGTTAAATACCACTTCCACCTGATCACGTGCCTTCCACGTCATTCAGGCGAGTTCATTGCAAAATGGAGGGGTGGTCATAATGTTTTGGCTCTTGAGTGTATATTCTCATAATCAATGTAGTGCCGCGGAAGACCCACTGTGTAGAGGAGCTCAAATCTGTCGAGGCTTAAAGTCCTCCGTTGACATAATGTAATAGTTTGAAGAAACGGTAGCTCGTCACTTGCCGAGGTTCAAAATTACGAAGTTCGTCACCGCTGGTCTTTATAGAGAGACGTTAATAAACACTCACTCATTGTCAATAACATTTATGCAAAAGGTCGACTGAGAATTTTAAATCACCTTTTTGTGTAACTATTTGAAATGGGATAAATACCATACTTTATAAGCGATTTGTAATATTCCTTCATAAAGTTAATTTAGAGACAAGCTTAAGCAGTTCACCAAGAAATAAATACATTTTAGCAGGCAATGCTCTCCCTGGCCTGTCCACTCAAAGTTGTCCAAAGAGATAAAGAAACATCGAAAGAAATAATTTTATTAAATTAAATTTGTATAAAGTCGTATGTGTTTAGAATCAAAATGGATTAAAAAAAAAATTTCTTTATCAAAATCAAAAATTAAATTTGAGATTTTTTTGCTTTTTTAGACAATGCTTCTAAAGTTATATATGTTATATACATCTGTAAGCACCTTATCATTATAATAAAAATATATCAATGTAAAAATTTTCCTATGTTTCTTCCGTTTCCGTTGTAAACGCCTTCTTCATGAACAGTGTTAAAAATATTTTAAAAAAATTGATTTCTGAAATTAACTAACAAAAGATCAATTGTCCTAAAAAGGACAACGATATATATAAATGCAACTTTTTAAAATATATATAAAGCTAAATTTCAAAATAAATAATAATTATTATTGTATTTAATAATAGTTAAAATCGATCACTTTTTCTTTAAAAGTTATGCTTAGGTTTTGAGGGAGAAACGAGAGCGACGGGGAACGAGAGAGACGTAAGAGGGACAGACTCCGGTTTACAGGCGAAAGGTCACGTTTTCGGTCAACGTGGTGGTCGATAGACTTAGCGACAATTGAGAGTATGCTCCGTGAAATAACTCATAAAGTTTGTTAATCAGCATTTAATTGGAAGTAATCTAATGTTTCATTAAACAGTAATTTTATTCTTAAAGAAAAGCCACTTGTATAAATAAAATACACCCCTATATATTTTATGGGGGTTCGGCCGGGATAATTTTTTTAAATTAAAAAAAAAAAGCAGAATTGGTAAATATAGTCATTGACCCCTCACCCGACCTTTCGTCTGTAGAGAAATTATCTACCAGATAACATAAACGAACTCTTTAGTTTGAAGCCTGACACGAATCGATTGCCAAGGATTACCTTGGATTACCGCGAAGTAATGTGCCATCCTGCCACGAATAACATTGGTTTTTACTTCTAATTGCCGTCCTGGTAATAGAATTTCTTCAGTGAATGCCATCCTGGTAAAAGAATTTCTTCAGTGAATGCCGTCCTGGTAAAAGAATTTCTTCAATGAATGTCGTCCTGGCAAAAGAATTTTTTCAGTGAATGCCGTCCTGGTAATAGAATTTCTTCAGTGAATGCCGTCCTGGCCAAGCGGAAAGTGCAGTCCCTGCATCTTGAAATTGTAAAGATTTGTGTGTGCGCGAAAATTAAAAACTTTCAAGATTGTGTAAAAACCTCGTATCCGCCATTTTGCGCGGGAGCAATAAATATTCACAAAGACAGATCAGGTTGATGGAGTAACCGACTTTTGTGACGTAAGAAAAGAAGGGAGTGTTAGTTTCTCCTTTCCCCTCTCATGCCAAGCCCTCAGCTCGACGTCAAGGTCAGACTTATTTATGTTTACTTATCTGTTATGTTTTACAACCGTATTTTGATGATTTTCCTTTTTGAATCTGTTTTTTTTAAAAATCTGAGCAAATATTTGAAACGAAATTGATTTTTGTTATTTCTATCCTCTCTATAATTTTGTATAAACATATTATTTACCTAGTTTTGCCATTATATACTTTCATATTTTTGTTATTTCTTTTTGAAATTGCATTTAATAACTATTAATTTTGAATTATGTACCCCAATTTAAATTTGTGACGGGTGCTTACGCGTTTCACTAACCTTCTCATAAATTCTATATTTTATTTATTTCAACCAATCTCCACCGGGAGCCAAAAGTGTGATTTATGCAAATGAGATATTTTATATAAGTTCGGGTTTAGCGAGTTCGAAAATGAAATGAAAAGGGGAAATGAAATGAAGAGAAACGAATGAATTGAGAAAGTGCTTTTTCTAGTGTAAACGTAGACGTCGTGAGTAAAGTCTATTGTAAAGTGTAGATAAAATTAGTTAGTGAAAGAACTGAGAGATAGCTGAGACTGAAGCCGCCCATTAAAGGAATCCAATCCAGATATTAAAGAAGCAGCTTGACGAACCTGCCATAACAAAAGGTATCAGGTTAGAGAGAGAGTTTTACTTACCCCAATTAAGTATAAGTGTGTAGCTATATAATTGTACGCGTCGTAGATTCAGTTAGGATTCCGTCGTTCATGATTATTGAATCCTTCTCATTCTCCACTGTGTTTTATTGTTCTTAAAATTGAATAGTATTTGTGTAATCTCTTAATTAAGAAAGATCAATAAATAAGATTGATTTGTTAATAGAAGTAGTGACTTTATTATGTATTCAACACATCCAGATTCAGGTAATACCCGAAGGGGAGTTGATAATCTTAGAGGTAGCGATAGGCTACGACAAATTAATGATATATTTTAAATTATTGGTGCATGATATATTATTATTTGAATTTTACATTGGTTTTGAAAATTTTTAATTGAAAATTTTATTTGCATAACTTTTATATATTTAGTAGAAGTGTGGTTAAATTTTCGCAGAGCTAGCACCCTACCTTTCACAGTATTTAGTACTAAACCTATTATTCTCCAGTTCAATAATTCTTGTATAAAATCTTAACTCCTTAATTAAAAAGAGGGGGGGAATGCCTTTCTTGCTAAAAGGGAAAAAAGAGGATTTGTTAGAGTTAGCTACTGAGTTACGTTTAGAGACAACAGTCGACATGACTAAGCCAATGTTAAAAAATTTAACCAAAAGTGCAGGGTATGATGAGGAAGACACCAAATTGATGTACGAAGGTATCGTTGAAGAGAGAAAGAAGAGAGAATTATTAGAAGGAAACGACAGGATAATTTAGAGTTAGAAAAACTTAGAATCGAAGCTCAGATCGGATTAAATCAGGAAATATTGAGTAGGAATAATCGTGCGCCTAGTAATGAATTGAACAAACTGCTACATAAATTTGATATGAAACAGGATATCAGCTTATACACTGCTGGCCACCGTAAATGCAACACCAAGAAAGACAAGAGATAGCACAACAAAATTTATTTTGTAGATAACATGTTGACCAAGTATCAAATGATTAAATTTATAGACTTCTGTGAAGTGTGGTCCCTTCCAGAATCAGTAGCCACGCGTGCGCATTATTGCGCGTTATTGTCAATGGCAATGCGTGCCACGTGTGGTCGCGCATAATCCTGTTGAAATATGGCTGTGGCCAAGCTCTGAAGGTAAGGAAGGGCAACTGGCTCCAACACCTCGGAGATGTAGCGCTGGCTGTTTAAAGTACCGGCAATGCGTACTAGAAGAGTGCGAGAGTGATATCCAATACCACCCCATACCATAATACCGGTGCAGGACCAATGTGGTGGTGCATAACGCAGCTGTTCAGCATCCTCTCTCCACGGTGTCTCCAGACTGTAATCCGACCATCGTGGTGTTGCAGACAGATGAGTGACTCGTCAGTAAAGACAACTTCATTCCATTTCGCCACTCACATCCTTCTTTTATCGCACCATTGCCGGCGGAGACGTCTGTGGCTCTGCGTCAAGGATAGACCAAGCAATGGACGTCTTGCGGACAGACCATTCTGCTGTAAACAGCGTCGAATGGTACGCGCAGACACTGAATGATGCGTTACAGACTCAGTGTGGTGTGCTATGGTTCGTAATGTGACTGAGTGATCCGTCACTGCCATGCGCACAATTTGCCTGTCCTCACGTGAAGTGGTGCACTGAGGTGGATGCGATCGACCATGTCGGTCCGTCGAACAGTCCTGCATCCAACGGTCACATATCCGCATTACAGTTGTTTGGTTTCGTCCAACACGACTACCGATTTCCGTGAAAGAAAATCCACAATGTCGGTAGGCCACTATCCTTCCTCTGTCGAACTCGGATACTTGATCAAAAGCTGATCGTTGTTTTCTACGAGACATAACTGATCGTGTTTTGAAAAAACCACAAGAAAAACACAATTGCCGATCTTGAAATCGTCGAAATCTCCAAGCCTTAAATAGAGCTTTGAAGTGGCTCCACAGGCGTGCGTGATGTGTGTTTGCGCTGAAATTCTAATCATTTGCATATATCACCTCCACTAATGCATGTTGCAAATTTCATGTTATTTGCGTGCTTCCTTCAGGGTGTTGCATTTACGGTGGCCAGCACTGTATTTAATATTGTTTGAGCGCCAAGCATATATGATGGATGTGCCGAAAGAGTTTTGGGTCTCACACCTGTTAGGCCTACTTCCGCTGGAAATCACGCAGTTGATCGCTACAGAACCTGGACAAGAGGCGAGGGATTATGACCTCTGGAGGTCTTTGCTTTTGAAAAGGTTTAAATTGACCCCAGAGAAGTTCAGGCAGCTATTTGTTACACATCAGAAAAGTTCAGATAAAACATGGCGTGATTTATACCAAGAAGTTCAAACATTCTTTAATGGATGGATTGAAAGAATGGACGTAAAAACATTTGACAAACTACGGGATCTGATGATAGCCGACCAGGTGAAGAAAAGAGCCCCTGTTGAATTCAAAGAACGTCACCTAGATGAATGGTCAAGTATCAACTGTCCAGTTGAATTAGCCGAGAGACTTGAAGAATTTGAGGATGTCCGTAGGACTTTGAAACAGAAAACACATACTTTAACACCTGTTCGAAGACCTGAAGTTAGGGGATCGAATCAAGTGGAGCATTTCAGAAAATTTGATAATCACAATACAAGAAGAACAGGAAATTTCAATCCTGAAAGAAGATATTTAGACACTCCTCCGAGTAGAGATTTTGATAGAAGAGCACCTAGGAAATGTTACATATGTCATTCCTTAGATCATTTGAGTTTTAATTGCCCTAAAGCAGTGAAAGAGATCAAAAGAGAATAACCCAATTCCCAAATACAAAGCTGTTCTGTCACACAGCAGAAAGGACTACACCTAGGAAACATTATGTTAGGCAATGAAATTGTATCGGCCCTTATAGATACTGGTAGCACAGTTAGTCTAATCCACGAAGATGTAAACATGAAGATTGCATTCAAGACTATCCAAAATAAACACTGTGTTATACGGTTTAGGACAAACTGAAGTAGTAAAAAGATCAATATTCTTTAACGTGACATGTGGTGCCAACCAAACAGCTCAATTTTGAAGCCATTATAGGTGCAGACATTTTGGGACAAGCTTCTTTGAATTTCACCCAAGATGGTGTTATGTTCCATAAGCATGAGGAAAAGGCATGGCTAATGCAAATATCTGGAGTACATCCTGAAGATGAGTTAGATTTCAGTCACACGCACAAACATCCTTGACTCACAAGTGAAAAATGATCTAACCAGAATAGTTTCATCGTACAAACCTGAGAAGACTGAATCCACAGATGTGACGATGAGAATAATACTGAACGATGATATCCCAGTATATCAACCGGCATGTCGGTTTTTGTAAGCGGAAAAGTAAATTGTGAACAAACACAATGAAGAATGGCTCGAACAAGGAATAATTAGACCAAGTTCATCCGAGTATGCTAGCCTCATAGTACTTGTGAAGAAGAAGAATGGAGATTCTAGACTTTGTGTTGACTATCGTCAATTAAATCACAAGCTTGTTAAGGATAGATTCCCTTTACCTTTAATATACGATGTTCTTGATAGATTACAAGAAGCGAAAGTATACACCACCCTGGATCTAAAGAATGGATTTTTTCACGTTGACGTGAATGAAGACTGTCGAAAGTTCACTTCTTTTATTGTTCCCGATGGCCAATTCGAATTCAATAAGGTACCATTTGGTTTGAGTACCAGTCCTAGTGTTTTCCAAAGATACATCTACAGTATTTTTCGAAACTTAATGAATAAAGGCTTGATAATAATAATTTATATGGATGATCTAATAATTCCATCAGCGTATGAAGAGGAAGGATTGAGAAAATTAAGAACCGTCTTTAAAGTAGCATCAAAATATGGGCTGGAGATTCAATTCAAGAAGTGCCAGTTTTTAAAAAGGAAGGTAGAGTTTCTGGGGCATATTGTTGAAAATGGTACTATAAATCAATCACTCTCTAAAACACTGGCAGTGAGAAAATTTCCTCAACCAACAACCCTCAAACAAGTTAAAAGCTTTTTGGATCTCACTGGTTACTTTCGAAAATTCATACCAGAATATTCTAAAATTGCAAAAAACCTCTTAGTGATTTATTAAGAAAAGATAATTCATTCGTTTTTCAACAACCCAAATTGAAGCTTTTGGAAAAAAAGAATTCTTAACGTCCAATCCAGTCTTACACATTTTCAAACGTGGGAAGAAAACGGAATTACACACGGATGCAAGCCAACAGGGTTACGGCGCTGTTCTGCTCCAAGAGGCAGATGATGGGAGGCTGCATCCCGTGCACTATATGTCCAAGAAAACCAACACTGCTGAAGAGAAGTACAGCAGTTATGAATTAGAGGTTCTTGCTATTGTTGCAGCTCTGAAGAAATTGCGAGTGTACCTGCTAGGGCACAAAGTCAAGATAGCTACAGATTGTTCTGCGTTCTAGAAAACCATATGCAAGAAAGATTTGGTCACACGTATCGCAAGATGGGCATTGCTTCTTGAAGAGTTTGACTATGAAATAATACACCGCGTCTAGGTCAGAGAATGAAGCACGTGGATGCCTTGAGCAGGTATCCGGTCATGGTGATGAGTGATACCCTAACCCTCAGGTTGAAGAATGCCAAATCAGAAGATGAAGGAATTGTCACATTGAAAGCTCTCTTGGGTAGAGGAAACTCGCAAGACTTTTTTGAAAGAAATGAGATACTATACAAATTTGTAAATGGACGTGAATTCATAGTTGCCCCTAGTGGCATGCAGACTGAGATAATTAAAATAATTCATGAAAAGGGTCACTTTTCTGTCGCAAAAACTGAAGAAGTAGTTAAGCAAGAGTTTTCCATCCAAAATTTAAACAAACTTGCCCAACAAGTAATCGCTAAATGTGTGCCTTGCATTCTAACCAACAGAAAATCAGGCAAAAGGGAAGGAATTCTAAATCCAATACCTAAGGATGAAACATCTTTACATACCTATCATGTAGACTTTATTGGCCCACTGGAATCAACCAACAAAAACTACCAACACATTCTAACGGTAATCGATGCTTTCACCAAATTTTCCTGGTTGTACCCAGTAAAAACCGTTTCCGCAGACAGTGTGCTCAATAAGTTAAGGTTGCAGCAGAAGACATTTGGAAATCCGAAACAGATAATAACAGATCGAGGATCTGCATTCACTTCAAAGGCCTTTAATTATTATTGTGCCGAGGAAGAAATACAACATCTACAGATAGCTACAGGAGTTCCACGAGGCAATGGTCAAATAGAGAGAACTCACCGCACTCTCATCCCAGTGTTAACAAAGTTATCACTTGATGATCCCACTAAATGGTATCGACATGTTGACAGGCTACAAAGAATTCTGAACAGTACAGTTAGCCGTAGCACTAAATAGACACCATTTGAGTTATTAACTGGCGTTCAGATGCGAAATAAAGAAGACATAAAAATCAAAGACCTGCTGATGCAGGAGCTAGAAGAGCAATATTTAGATCAAAGAGAAAGCATGCGCAAAGATGCAAAACAAAACATCTTCAAAATCCAAGCTGAGAACAAGAAACCTTATAATTAGAAACGGAAAAAGGCTCCTGAGTACCAAGTTGGTGATTTGGTAGCGGTCCAACGTACACAATTTGGTGGAGACCATAAACTTAGACCCAAATTTTTCGGACCATATCAAATAACTGAAGTCAAACCTAGAGACAGATATGCAGTTGAGAAAGTAGGGGATCACGCTGGGCTAAATGTAACTGCTACTTCCGCTGATTTAATGAAGTATATTTATCATGGATAGAATAGTAATTACAAATGTATACATTTAATTTTAATAACTATAGTGTATACCCTTCACTTTATATGCCTTATGCATGTTGTGTACTTTTTCTTATACTTTGTACTGTAATACGGTATGTAATCATGAGAGCATTCTCAAGCGTCGCTGAGGTCCTCGACAGTCAAGATTGGTCGAGTTTGTAGGATTTAAAGCATTAGGGAATATAAATATATTCCGATCAGTGAGGTTACAACCTCTCCAATAGATGGCACTACCAGCAAATATATGCATCACCCCCCCCCCCGGAATGGTGGGTTTTGAGGGAGAAACGAGAGAGACGTGAGAGGGACAAACTCCGGTTTACAGGCGAGAGGTCACGTTTTCGGTCAACGTGGTGGTCGATAGGCTTAGTGACAATTGAGAGTATGCTCCGTGAAATAACTTATAAAGTTTGTTAATCAGCATTTAATTGGAAATAATCGAATGTTTCATTAAACAGTAATTTTATTCTAATCAGCTTGTTTCTTTGAATATCAAGATCCTGCACATAGTGACTCACCCCTAGACAACAACAAAAAAAGCCACTTGTATAAATAAAATACCTTCCTACACATATTATGTCAATAACGTAATTTTCAAATGTACATCGAGATATTTTTTGTGGTTAACTATAAGTTTTATGAAGGATAATAAATTTTAATATATATGTTACCGGCAAAGTATGAAATCCGGCATTCTATAGAATACCTAGGCATTCTATACAATGCCTAAATCTAGCCGGCAATGTATGAAATGATTCCTATTTCACACATTGCCTAGGCATTCTATAGAATGCCTAATGAGAAACCGGCAAGGTATGAAATGCATCTCAGATTCATTTCAAATATTGTCAATTGGCAAGGTATAAAACTTTTAACGTGTGTTTCAGGCTCAGAATCTGTTAGTTGTACATTGCTGTTTGTTCGGAAATGTCAAAATACTCAATTTTACTTAAACTTATTCAACAAAAATTGGTTTTTTCCTGTGCTACCTGAAAACGGAGAAGCAAGCTATAGTGTTGGACAATGAGACATGGTCTAAAGCAGGGGTCGGCAAGCTATGTCACACGAGCCACCTGTGGCACACGGAACAACTCTCAGTGGCACTTTGCACTACTCAACAAATTTGTAAATTTTTGAATTGTTTTAAAAATGCCCTACTGTGTGGTTCGCTGAATCATATTGGTAGATTGGTTTGACACGCAACAGCTAAAAGGTTGCCTACCCCCATGGTCCATAAACATGAAACAACTATTCAACGGTTAGTTGCCTAAAATTCGAGTTGATGCTCCAAGAAAGAAAGAAGAAAAAGGTTTTTCTTAACTGAAATTACTTACTAGAAGTTAATAACTGATATAAAAAATGCAAAAATGACTACTAAGAAGAAACTCAGAGACTATTGGTTGCTGAATAGCTATGATGTGATGTTAGCGGAAAATAAAAGTAAACTGTTAAAGAAAGCCATCAACACCATAAAACAGTGATCCCCAACCCTTGTGTCATGGATCAAAGGGTATCTGGTCCCTCAAGGAGCATTAAATTATTTCCATTACATTTACTGGGGTGTATTTTTCTCGTGTTTGTGCGACTTTCCATGGAAATCACTTTATATTTTATGTGAAATCATTTTATAATTTTTTTTGGTGCAACTTTATTTTACTCTGAAGGCATGTTTAAATACAATTAAATTATAAAATCAAAACAATTTAAAATATAAATAATCAACATCCCACCCTCAGCGGGCCGCCGTAAAATTATCAAACGTTGACTGGTCCAAAAAGAGAAACTGTTGGAAGAACTGCTATACAGTATTACGTCATGGATTCTTTTTTTCCCAATGGGGCTGCAGATTCATATTTTTACCATTTTCAGACCTAGTACATTCTCCAGGGGCTGGTATCCCTTTTTAGTGCGGCATCATGTAACGATACCAATTGCCGACGGTAATTTTGACACCCAGTTTGACGATGTGAACTATTCTGGGAATTTAATTTGCCAAGAGCAAAATTAATTTCATGATTCTGGGGATATGATAGAATTCTGAAAGAACTTTCAACCAAATACAAAAATATTACACGTTATGATATTGAACTGTACATCCACCTACGTGAAATTTGCCAGAAAAAAACAGAAAATTATTTTTAAAAAAAAGGTATTGTGTAATACAAAACATTGATTTTTTTCCGAATGCCAATATATTGGCACTTGCAATGAGTGAGAAATAGGACGGTTTCTATCAACTTGGAACTTCTGAAGGAATTTTAATACCAAGTATATGCGAAATCACAATTTAACAGTAATTTTTTTAATGGCAGTCTCATTATTTTGTCAGAATAACATTTGTACCTTTAGGAATGTAAGTCATTGATATAATATCCTTATCATGACCTTTTTTCATACTTTGCCTAAATAGCTTTAGGCATTCTATAGAATGCCTGGGCATTCTATACAATGCCTAGGCAAAGTATGTAATCAATCTCATATTTCATACTTTGCCTAAAAAAGGCCGGCATTGTATAGAATGCCGGCATTTCATACTTTGCCGGTAAC